>JAUELE010145196.1:0-23322 GCA_031471655.1 Diodora aspera
AGATATTGCATGGGGCATACAGGTGGGTGAGATATTGCATGGGGCATACAGGTGGGTGAGATATTGCATGGGGCATATAGGTGGGTGAGATATTGCATGGGGCATATAGGTGGGTGAGATATTGCATGGGGCATATAGGTGGTGAGACACTACATTGGGCATAGAGGAGGGTGATATAGCATATGGGGCATGCAGGAGGTGCGGAGTGCTCACATATTTGAGACTTGACTAAGACATTAAAACTTACCTGTTGCTGTGTTTTCTTGATTCCTTGTATACATGTATAAACATTTCTGCGACTGTTTTACAGGCGACACAATCCAAATGCTGCTTTTTTCATCCGGAATGAGAGTTTTTTACATGACATACCTGAGCCGCACAAGAGCAAGTTCACTGCAGAGAATGACCCTGCCAAGCAGAACATCCAGGTGAGTCATGAGAGCTGACTATGTTCTGTGTTTTTCTTGACTGATCCAGTGAATATTCACATCTAAGCTGGGGGAAAGCAAGCAGGGGTATCTTTTGTGAGTTCAGTCACAGTTCTAGTTCATCTAGTTCACTTAAAATGTATTTGCTGTTCATGATTGTGCACAATTTTATCATGTGATTGTAATTTTTAGGTATTTAGTCTTTGTATCATACCAGGTTCTCAAGAGTCGTCTGTGGTCAGACTTTCCAGATCAAACCTTTGACTACAAATGTCAGGTGGCAGGTGTATCAACTTCAACTGGCACAGAAAAGGTATGGGTAGGAGTAGGAATATTGTGTCATATTTGTTTTGATTATGATTATGTAGAGTGTGTTTGTATTTTGCTGCTATTTTCTTGTGATTTTTCAAAAATCTTTCCCTGATTGCTCCTAACTTGATGGTTCCGTAATGAGCTTTTACCTCATTCAGATGTCACAAAAGTTCTGTTGGGCTAAATCTCTGTTACCTTGGTCACTTGGTGTGATGTTAATGGGGGTTTATATATGTAACAAAATAAAACCTCTTTAAAGTTATCGGGATCAGCAGAAAATTACGGGGTCAGGTCATGTAATCAGGGCATGTGACCAAATCTGCCCGTCTGTCTGTAGGTGCAACTGTCACATCTTGATCAGTTTGCTGAGACATGTGTACAGTTCCTCAAGTCTGCCATTGAGAAGAAATATCCAAAGCATCAAACTGTTACTGATCTGTCGGAACAAGAACAAGGTCAGTATCAAGGTCACTAAGCCTGTTTACGTTTAAGTTGATTTATGATCTTTGTAATGTTTCACCTGCAACGGGTATTGTCTGTTGAAGTATTCATAATGAAAAACATATTTACACAACACATAGTGATGTTAGCACCTTTGTATGATGTCCCAGGTATCCAGAGAACTTGAACACCTGACCTGCACTCTCTCTGGTCCAAGTGTGTTTAGATGACTGAAATCTACAT
The DNA here is from genome assembly GCA_031471655.1 of Diodora aspera. Taxonomy (NCBI): domain Eukaryota; kingdom Metazoa; phylum Mollusca; class Gastropoda; order Lepetellida; family Fissurellidae; genus Diodora; species Diodora aspera. The sequence goes on from JAUELE010145196.1 coordinate 1,425, forward strand.
AACTGAGAGTGTTCTGAGAATGATAAATCCTTTATGTGAGATTTCATCATTGGTTAAAATTTTTAGGAACTGTGGCACATCCGGACATAAGTCCTAATTGCTGTGAAAAGAAAGATGATTACATTAACAATAAATTATGAATGATGTTTATATTTTCTGTATGAATTATAGAACTGTCTGAACACCACTTTGGAGCTTCTAGCACTCCTCTACGACTGATGGGTGAATATGTTGGATTATTCTGTGGCAGGGCTCTCTGACAGCTTCTTCTATTTGCAGAGCATGAACTACAGAGGATCTTTATCCGTGAGAAGGCAGAACTTGTCATTGGGCGCGATCAAGAAGTGTCAGCTCTTATTCAGTACATGGAGAACCCCAAGACATGTGACCTACAGAAGACAGGTATGTTTTAAGTTTAAAGATTTCAATGTTTTATTTTTGTTGTTTGGAAAGCTGGAGATTTAAAAAATCTTAGCAGATTTCAGTCTTGATGTTTCTCCGGTATGTTGTTGCAGGAAAGCAATATTTGTTGAATAACTCGCATGATTTAAGGACTATGTCTGACATTTACCAGTGTGACACATATGTAGAACAGCTTTGTAATTGTATGGATTCTGCTTGGTTTCAGATGGAGAGAAGGTTCATCTGAGTGAGTATACATTGCACTGGAGCTACTGATGTTCTGTGAACCCATTATCATTGCTCATACTTGTCAAGTGGCTGGTCGTTTTTTCCTGTTTTTCTGTTGAGTTTCTACTGTACATTGTTTCAATGTAGAATCATCAATTCTTCATGAGGATAGTGATAACATATAATAATGATCAGACAGTTTTATGTGACACAGTGTCATACTGGGTATGCTGTAGGCATTGGATACTGTATGCAAATCTGTATATATGATAAAAATAGCAGAGTTTAAGGGGACCATATAAATAGCATTTAAACAGGTGAGTCTTTAAACAGGGAAAGGTTGAGTTGAGTTGAAATGATGTTTTACATTGCAAGGGCAATATTTCAGCCATGACGCAACGTGATGTGCGAGGTTCACATCGAGCAAAAAGACAGTTCATAAAAGGGATCGATAGAAAAGAAAGTGAAAGCAAAAGATCCCCATTTTAGTCGCCTAGTACGACAAGCATTGGGTTACTGAGGCCCTATTCTATCTAAGCGACACCACGTCACTCCCCGGAAGCTCCACGAGGTAAAATGGGAAAGGAAAGGTCACAATAAGAAACATTTTGAACAGAATGATAAAGATGGTGTCATGATTCAAGACTGATGAACAAAATGAAGTTTGAAATTACTGGACTTCCAAATGATGAGTTCGTTTTCATTTGAAAACAAAACAGCCTACCGGTATATATATACTTACTCTGCAACAGTCATAAAAAATTTGAATATGCCTGTACTTTTCACAGTCATTGCTAATGGCCTTGTTACAAATATCTGCAGTAAAATAGCATCAGTTTTGTTGTTCTGACTCTGCACATGTACCTGATCAGGGATCACAATGACTGCATCCTCAATGTGTGAAAGTTCTAAGTTAAGTATAAAGAGCATCAACTCCAGTGAAATGTGTAGAGTGTGACATTGTTTTACTTAAAGGGAAACCTGAGAAGTGGTCCCTTGCTCCGGAAGACAACTCGATCTGTGTAGTCCAGGCCAAAAGTGGCTGGGGAAAGACGTCTTTGTTAGCTGAACTGGTACTGACCGCTGTCCAGGTAAGTCATGCAACATCGTAACATGCAGTGTTAGACCTTTCTTCATGAGACTAATGTAAAAGATGAAATAAGACATAGTTCCTCAACGTAAGCTTTCTCTGGGTGTCATTGTAAGTGTTATTTGTTGTCGGAGAGCTAGGCGTTGAAATTAGTTTTATAGAACAGCACATACAGGGCAAATCTAACATAGTTTTCATCAGACAATGCTTTTTTCAAATTTAACAATTTTTTTCAGCGAGGTCACAATGTGTTCTATCACTTTTGTGGAAGTACGAGTCACAGTAGACAAACCAGCGGTCTGATCAACAGACTTATGCAGGCACTGAAAGTAGACCAAGGGGGAGACAACTCCAACTGTAAGACTACACTTATCCATTTCCCAGGTCACAGTTAACAATGCTGCTAAAACTAATAGCCTATATACTAATATATTTAGCTAGGACACATCATGATGACAGTTCAGTATAAAAAGAGGTCCTTTGAAGTTGTATATCAACGTCAACACAAGTCATAATACAGGGCGGATCCAGGATTTTGTGAAAGGCGGCTCAGTTTTTTTGGGGGGAGCCTAGTCTGAGTTTTTGACCTTAAATCCTGACCCCAAGATACTTTTCGAACATGGGGGATATGTCATACGGTCAGAGATTGTCATCAAGATCGATAGTATTGCATCCAGAATGGTTTTGGTGGTGGGTACTGGTCAAAAGTGTCTCATGTATTGACTTGTGATGCTGTAAAGCATGTGACAAGCTGATCTCGTGACGTAGAACGATTCGGGGTTCGAAACCCAGCTGGGTCACTTTCGTTCGACTCAAACATTTAGTGCCCTTTGTACCAACCGTTGCATTATGGTTGAAATATTACCTCCTGCTACGTTAAATCACATTCACTCACTCATAAATTGATTATAAGCCCCTTCGAAATTTTAGAAGTTTTACCGCAATATGAGTGAGTGACTTGGGTTTTTAGGTGGTTTTCGCCAATCTTTCAACCACATTGCCACAGTCTCGCCAACATCACGTCGGTGCTTGACTCCTGTCTCTCCAGGCCGTGGGTGACCTGGCAGGACTCGAACAACAACCACCAAGGCTGGCAGATTATGGGGTGGACGCACTAACCACTGCACCATGCCGCACCCTCATTTAATATGTATACATACATGTTCCAGTTACTACTCTTTCTTTGCATCTGCCACTAAGATGTGTGGCCTACATCTTTTTCTGTTTATCTCACAGCCACAGAAAAGAAGGAAGAAAAGAAATTGTTTGGACTTGACAAGCAATGTGAGGAGCTCAGCACAGCGTTTGAGTCTTTCCGACAGTGTCAGAAGACTGTCAATGTGATAGTTGATGCTGTGAATGAGGTGGGTGGAGAACAGACTGCGCTCAAATCAAAGTCTGCATCAGTGTTCCATATTATTTCTATCTTGGATGTGTTTCAATTTTCAGTAAACATATGTAGCTTGAACCCATAGGCTTAAACTAAGAGAATGTCAGATATAGTTTGCTTATGATGTCATGCTTTCCAATCCGTCAGCTTTGTGGGCCTGTTGTCAGTTAGAAAAAGACAGGTATCCAGAGTTTACTTTATATGCAGCCATTACTTGAGGTTTCCCGATAGTTGCATGGTGCCACGGATAAGGGTTTTGATGACTATTGGCGGCTTACAGTACAATCAACCTGTGTGATTTCCAGGGAGTGAGATGTTGTTAACTAGCACACTAAAAGCGAGATCTCTGGCTTTCTTGTCTTATCATGATTTAGGTGTGCATGTTACGTGTCTCATTGCATTATGACTGAGAGATTACCCATGCGAACTAAAACAACAACTCAACTTCTAAACTGCAGCTTGACCTGTGCAATTCAGTGGATCATCTGAGCTGGATTCCTCCGTCGGTCCCGTTCAATGTCCGTTTGATCGTCAGCTGCAATGAGCATGCTCCAACACTTGCTCGACTCAAGGAGCATCCATGCTACTGGCTGACAGTAGGCGCCCTGGATGAGAGTCATATGCGGAGTATAGCTACATCCTACCTCAGTCGCTACAATAAGGTATGTAGGACAACACTGTTGAATGTAAGGAAAGAAATGTAACTGCAAATAAACAAATTATTTTGTATTTGATCTTTTCCTAAAACTGTCACTGCATATTTATCTGCCATATCAGCCTTAGGAGCTGTGACAATTATACAGGGGGTACTGAATGTCGACTATGTAGAAAACTCAGTTGCTGAACTTCGTTTTAGGGACTTCTACATCGCTGATCGTTGGTGCTTGTGATGGGTGCCTGACCCTGGGGACACCTATTCGAATCTCGGATGGGAGTCAATCGCAACAGTAGCAGAAATGCAATCCCAAATAAAACAAATTATGTTGTAAAGTAATGTTTCAAAATATCAAAGTGATATTTGTTATTGAACATTTTCTTATGTGTACATGAAAGTATTAACAAGACTCAAATGAATACCCATGGGGTATTTTTAGACCTGCTTTCGGGACCTGAGCCCCTCCCCCGCAAGTCCAGTGATTCCTGGTGTGCATTACCCCTGATTGGATATGCTTTTTCGGCCAGTGTTTTGTGTGTAGCTTTAGTCTATTCCCACTGATATGTATGATCAGGGAGATATCTTGTTTCCCAGCGACTCGACCAGAAGCAGTTGTCTGCCCTTACACAAGACACTAAAATTGACAGTCCGTTGTGGATGACCTTGATCTGTGAGGAGCTGCGTGTGTTTGGAGACTTCCGCACTCTGACAAAGAAGATAGAGAGTTTACCCAGCACCTTGGACGGGTTATTTGGGGAGATCTTTGCTCGCCTGCTCTCTGAAGACAGTTTTGGACATATACACAAGGTGCAGAATGTTGTGTTGTTAGACTGAAAGTGATCAATAACTTTGTGAACACCCATTCAAATGCAAAATGAACAACATAATTATGTTCGGTTCTCGTTATTTGATTTCAAATGACATTTAATTTCATGATCTAATCTAAGATACACAACTTTAAAAACGAAAACACAGTAGGTTTATTTCCTAATTGTCTTTAAAGTATATTTGTAGCTTTTGATGACTGAGATACTAATGTGTATGTCATCCTCACAGAGTTTTAAATAACACATGCAATATTCAAGAATATTAAATATAGAAAACTGTATTTATTTTTACTTCAAAGTAGAATACAGAAGGTCAACATCATTAATAATGGTCTCTTAGGTCAAGCGTGTGCATGTATGAGGACTTGGGAGAGGGTTGAATGATGTTTATTATGCAGTGAGTACATCAGAGACTTTACATTCTTTATTAACAGGTGCTTGGACTTATTGCAAGTTCTCCCTATGGGATGCCGACTATGGATGTGCTCAAGTTGCTTGGTGATGTCAAAGCTAAAGAGGAGGCGCCACCTATAGCTTGGGCCAGGGCACGTAGACATCTGAAACCGTATCTTCGTATCGCTGGTTTTCCAGAGGAGTATGTTACCTTTTCACATGAGAAGATATGGAAGGTATGATGATCATGTCCCATAAGTAAATGATTGTTCTCTCTGAAAAAATATATTTAAAATATAGCCCTCCAATAGCTGCAAATTTGGCGGGTTGAGTATTCGCAGTATGCAGTCGTACAGCTCATTATATGAACAGGGAATATGCAGTACACCAGTATTTACATATATACATACTAAGATTTATATTTCCAGTGATGTTGTGTTTGAGAAAGATGAATGGCTTTAGTAGTTAAAAGCAAAGCTGTAAAAGTGTGTCTTCAACACTGATTTAAACGTGTTTCAATGTTCGCTGGGATCTGATGTGTAGTGGCAGTTCATTCCACAGATGTGGACCTGCATTTTCAAAACGCCTGTCACCATATGTTTTTGTACGTGACATAGATCTTGCAGGAGGTACTGGTCTTTTGATCTGAGAGATTGACTTGGATGGTAGAGGTGGAGTGCTACAAAATAACCGGTCCCCTGGATCAATGGGATATAATTTTGCAGCTTCAGTTTTAATGGTCCATGGATGTTTTTCCGTCTAGGACCGGTAATTGTCAATACACAGAAACTATATATTCACTTCTACAACAAGGCATGTGTGTATATCCAGTAAATACAACACAGACCGATTCCACATTGTGTGGTCAGGACAAATGCTTGCTGTTGTAGGCTGTAGAGCAGCACGTCCTGACTTCACCTGAGGACACACAGACGTGGAGGTTACTTCTTGCCGACTACTACCAGTACTGGAGTGACAATGCCAACCTGAAGTGTTCCATCCTGCCAGAAGTCTTGCGGAATGCAGATGAAAAAGAAAGGTGAGCATGGAGACAGTCTGAACATGCAAGCACAGGGTTGTGTAGACAGGTGAACACAGGGTTAGTTTAGACAGGCGAACACAGGGATAGTTTAGACAGGCGTACACAGTGCAGATAAGAGGGCATGGGGTTGGTTCGGACAAGTGCCCTGAGGATCCGTCCAGACAGTGGGCACAGAGTCGGTTGAGATAGGACACAGGGGCAGTCCAGTCTGGTGGGCATAGGGTCAACCTAGACTGATGGACATAGGGTCAGCTGAGATGTGAGAACACAGGGGCCAGTCCAGTCTGGTCTTCGAAGGGTCACTTTCAGCATGTTGACAAAGGATCAGTTCAGACAGATTGGCACAGGATACTTGAGTACCGGGTAGTCCAGATTCATGACATCAGGGACACTCAAGTGGACACAGGCAATCAGAACAGGCCAAGGCTCTGATATAGTTCTGACTTTTCAGCTAGTTTTGGGCTGAACTAGGCCAACCTCAGAAGTGGTGGTCGCAAGTTATCCTAACTTCACATAAAATTAATAGGCGAGATTTAACTTTAATCAAGTTGCTGTTAAATATTGCACATGAGATGATTGTTGAAATTTGTATGTTCAAGGTTTGTGGAGTTCATGCAAAAGGACAAAGATTCCTGGCAGATTGGACAGTATCGTCGAAGTGAGTTGCTACGGGTGAGTATATCTAGATCATTAACTGTTGGCCATAAGGTCTGTAATATTTGAGAATATTAGCAGCAATAGATGCAATTTTTAACACTAGTCACTTCATTCACTCATTATTACATTGATAGTTCAGTACTATGAAGTTAGTATGAAATTATATTTCCATCATGAGATCAGATTTCTTTATGAAGTCAGTGAAGGATAGTTGGTGTGTAGGCCGTGCTGTTCTTGCCAGTCCCCTAAGCCTTGCCCTTAGCCTTGCCAGTACTTTCAATCTTGGCCCTTAGCCTTGCCATTTGGCTTGTTAGTACCCTAAACCTTGCCCTCAGTCTTGTTAATACTTTCAGCCTTGTCCTCAGCCTTGTCAGTCCCCTTGGTCTTGTCCTTACATGTAGTTTTGACAGTACTTTCAGTCTGATCAGCCCCCTTGCCAGTACCTCATTCTTTCCTCCAGTCTTGATAGTACTGTCAGCCTCACCACCTGCCTTGTTAATCTCCTTGTCCGTCTTCTCAGTTTGGGCGTCCTCTCACTCATCTCCGTCCCCTCAGCCTTGCCTGCAGCATTATGAGCATTATAATCCAATTACCTTGCCTGGGTTATTGGTCAGTGCACATTTTTCAAAACTGAAGATGATGGCATTGTGATGGGTAAATTCTTCACAACATTAACCACTGATAGCAGAGTACTATCTACCAGTCAGCACCTGTACAGGTGTTAGTTGTTTTAACAACTCTCTGAATACTTCAGACATTGGAATCTGACAAAATCTGACAGACAGGTTGTAACGATGAGAAATAACATCTCTTATGGAGGTCAAGGTCATCAATGTCTCTGTTAGAGTCAGTGGGTAATTTCTATCTCTCCAATTAAAATTCTGACAGATCTCACCAAGCACAACTTAAGCTGCTTTAGATCTCAGTAGCACAATAATCATTACAGCACCAAGTTCTGTGTATTACTGCACAGGGCATAAGCAATTTTATTGTTGGAGGCTTCGTAGTTTGCTTGTGAGGTTCATTTTGGTGGAGGTCTTGACATTATGTTCCAGTAAGGGGTACAGTACATATACCGGTATGTGTAGGTATATAAAACCAGTGAAGTAGTACAGTTAACACAACACACAAGTCTGTAACCATGAAATTACTATATGCCTATAATTCTGTGCCTTCTAACTGTAGTGCATCATTTCAGTACATTTCTCTGGACTTGTTTCTCCATCCTCATCCACCCCATGTCATCAGAGCACTGATTCGCTAAGCAATCTTAGCACTAAGTTGATCATAAACTAAGCAATTATTTCAGTATGTTTTCTCTGAACTTGTTTCTCCATCCTCACCCATCCCATGTCATCAGGGCACTGATTCACAAAGCAATCTTAGCACTAAGTTGATCGTAAACTCTTAAAATCAACTCTTTAAACCAAGTTTTATCCATCATTCCAGTTGACAGAGCTCTACTACATGTCCTGAAATCACTCCCAGATTGTTCTGAGAAATATGGACCAATGTTTGTCACATTGATTTTGAAATTAATAAAGCAGTTTTGATCTCAACTATGATCACTTTGTGAAACAGTGCCCTGGACGCTCGGACACTCGGACACTCAGATGAAGTCTATTAGTGTTTACTCTGTACTCAAGGAGCTCCAGGGGATCATTACTCAGTAATCTGGCAGGCTGGTACAGTACTGTACTGCCTGTCCCACAGTCCTTGAATGAGTGGTCACCTAGCGAGGATGAAGAAATGCTTGTTTGCTTTCTTTCCCTGGTGATGAACTGATCGAAACACAACATCAACGGACTCACCAGATACTTGACAAGGACATGGCAGAAAAGTGGCTCCCTCGGACCTAGTCCACAGTGTTGTTGATAGCTGATAGATTTGAGGATTTGGTTAGGGATGAGTTTTATGAATATAAAGTAATTGAATGTTCGGGTATTACAGTGGTGCCGGTGTACTCGTCCCACGGGTCCAGGATGGTCTGCACATCCGGTAGTCATCTGTACATTCTGCTCGATGAAACAAGGCTGTTTCAACCCAAGGAACTTGAGGAGAAGTAAAGAGTGCTGTGTGATATGTGGCATCTTCTGTTTCCCGCAGCAGCAGAACAGCGCCAGTCTATGTGTCTTTCACGCCAAGTGCCCACCAAAAACAAGCAAATGCATTGTTTGCTCCCGGATTGTGCATCTGCAGAATAAGATGCATGGCACTGTTGAGGGCAAGCTGTGTCAGCAGTGTGGGTTTGCAAACTGGGGACGCATGTGTGCACATCTTGGAGCATTGTAGACTGGGGTTACTGGAGGAATGGCTCTTGAAAACTTAAATCTTACCTGTGAATTTGATTACTTAGCAGAAGAGTTATCTCCACATAGATTATTTTTTAAATAAACTATTTTTGAAATAAAATATGCTTGACTGTTAAAAGTACTAGATATATAATCTGACACAGCAAGAAAAATTCACTGGTTACTTATGACGACCAGTATTTCTGAATAAATGAAAGGGATTTACACTTGACATTGGAGTGACGCAGTAAGAGAACTTCTGAATGATGCAACCCAAGTAGTGATCCTCTGGAGTACTTTGATACTTCTGGACTTGAAGCATCACTTCAAAACCTGAACTGAGTAATATCACCGTGTCCTAGGAAAGGAAAATAGATGTCATTGAATACAGAGACTGGAACTGACATATAACTCTATAGCATTTTTCTGCTGCTTTTAGTTTCTCTTTTGTAAATGTTGTTGTTTTCATTTCCTACATTTGTAACCATTTATGATACCAGAGTTGTAAATAGTTATTTGTAAAGAGAAAAATGGCAGCCCAAACTAAGTGGGCCAGTAAGTTTCGGATGTAAATTTGCAACCTCATACCTATCCCTGTCAGGAATACTACTCCCATGTGATCTTTGTGACAATGGCCTCTAGATACATTGTTTGCAATTTAAGTGTTATAAATGGTTTTTCTCACAGCAGGAGATTAGTGACTTAAGGTTTGGTTAGCCTTTGTCTTGACTTTACAGGATTTGTGTTATTTTAGCAGTTTTCTTAGGTTTCAATGTGTTTATATGAATTATTGACTGAAAGATTGTCCTATAAATGTTAAACTTGAGATAACTTTAGTAGGTGATCATGTGTGTTACAAGACTGGACAATGACAGGATAAAGCTGTCTGCGGTCCAGCTGTTTCGGTTGCAACTAATCCATGATGTCATAGTCCAGTATTGGCGCTATGACTGTTGTGCCAGTATTGGTGCTATGTCTTTGTGCCAGTATTGGTGCTATGTCTGTTGTGCCAGTATTGGTGCTATGACTGTTGTGCCAGTATTGGCGCTATGTCTGTTGTGCCAGTATTGGCGCTATGACTGTTGTGCCAGTATTGGCGCTATGACTGTTGTGCCAGTATTGGCGCTATGTCTTTGTGCCAGTATTGGTGCTATCCCAGTTGTGCCAGTATTGGTGCTATGACTATTGTGCCAGTATTGGTGCTATGACTGTTGTGCCATTAGTGGTGCTATGTCTGGTGTGTTTCTCCAGTATATACTGCTTGTGTTTCAGTGGTGTCGCTGTTCTCATCCTGCCAGTCATGGCTGGGGAGCCACTCCAGTTGTCATCTGTTCGTTCTGCTCATGGACAAGAAACTGCTTCAACCCTGCAAACCAATCCTCATGTCAAGACTCTTGTGTGGTGTGTGGTGCTTACTGTTTCAACTTTCACACCCCCACAGCCAGCTTGTGCTCAATCCACTCATCCATGCTCGGTTTTGCCAAGTGCATCCTGTGTGATAGCAGCATCTACATTCGCAGCAAGATGGTTGGGTTTGTGCACGGGAAGCTGTGTTCTGACTGTTCCTGGAGCAGTACATGTTCTTACATAGGCTCTGACACCTAACTGGGGTTGGATCCATGACACACCAACCCGACTGCCATGCTAGCCGAATAATCTGCTCAGATCACGTGATTGGTTTAATCTCCTTCAGCCCAGGCAGCCATCACAATGGTGATATGGATGAAGGATTGCTGAAAACATGTTAAACATGTTTTTTGACTCTTTCATATTGCACAGTAAAGTCACATAAATATGGATTGTTGGTGATCATCCCTTTCACTGAAAAGAAGAGGGTAGGGCTGGCGGCTTATTGTTTTCAACAACTTGTTTTTCACATGTGGAGGACATGACACTTAGCAGGTGTAAAATAAATTTTAACAGGAATTCATTTCCTTGCAACCCTATTGTCTTTAATACTATACCTTTTACCATAAACTAATCAACCTATGTTGTCAATAAGACAACAGGAGTACGAATATCAGGGTATCAATCTTTCTGGTGAATGTTTTGTGCAGTTAGAGTCAAATAATAAATAAAAAATGGTTAGGTCAGGTCTGTTTTCCAGGACAGGGATGATCACCAACTATTTATGTTTATATTTATATGTTTTATATTTATATGGCCTTATATCTGGATTCCTTGGTGCCCTTCCTGGCTTTCATGTTATGTTTCTTTCCGAGTTATATTTTGGATATGGAAACTGTTTATTCAGTCAAATGTTCAGTGGCAGTGTAGAAAGTGATCAAATACTGAAACTGTCACTGAATATTTCACTGCTATGTTGGTGCTGTGACGAGTACATCGAGAGTACTGAATGTGGACAATGAGTTGAGTACTACATCCCCATTCTTTGTTGCTGGCGGTGGGTGTTTGATCCTGTGGGTGGGGGTTTGAATCCCAGTGGTTCAACCCAAACAAGAGCGGAATAGCTACATTTCAAGGGAGGGTAATCCTCAATTTAGAAAATTATAAAATGTCATTCAATTAGGATAGTTTTTCAAATTGTTTCATTGGTCCAGCTGAAAGTTAGTGATATGTTCCTTTTGACAATGTTACCCACTGTGTGGGCTTGCTTAAAATTACAAGTTCTAGTTAATATCTCATGCTGTTGTAACCAAACTAAGTAGAGGTAGTTTGTCTGACAAAGGCTGTATGAACATGAAGCATAGTAGTATGTGTACATGTATACACACACTGATACTGTACAAGTGTTGACCCTGACAGTCCCTGTAAATGGTTGACCACTTCAGCTTTAACTAAGATGTGGGTTAATCGTCCACTCAAATATCTGTTTTTTCTTATGTTACCAAACATATTTATAAATACTATCCTACCACTGAAATTTTACACAAGATTTTATCTTCTTTGAAGTGATGTTCAGTACATTCCAGTTTGTGCAGCTGACTAATAAAAGCCTTTATCATATATCTATCTATGCTATGGACTGTTTTGTGTGATAGCGCGACGGTGACGGCATCCATAGCACGGCCCGGTCCGCAAATCCATATCACAGCCATATCAGCCCGGTCCGAAAATCCATATCAATATCTGCCCGCACGTGCACATTGTCTACTGAGAGTGGTCTCATGGAAATCACCGGGGAAAAGATATTGCAGTCACTTGCAGACAAAATAATGGAGCTTGATAACATTGTCGAAAAAGAAAACAGATTTGTCGAAAATAACGACACGGAAAGATGTGTACTTGTAAAACAAATGAAAAACTACAATACGCTTCTCCTGTATTGATATGGAATTTTAAGATAACGTCGTGATCCAGCGACTGGAAAAAGTCAGTGCAAGTTCAGTGACGTTATCGCTTACAATTGAAATGACGTCATCGCTTACAAGTAAAATGACGTCATGCAGCGTGTCGCTGAGTACTTTGAAGTGCAATGTGTACATGTTTAAAATTACAGTTTAGGTCACTACGACCATCACTTAGTACAGCCGAAACCATACAAGAGGATTCGCAGCCAGACAGTGAATAGGCATCGTTTTGACTTTGACTTTCAATTTGTTGACTATGTTACTGAGTTTTAAAGTCTTATTGAATGCTTATTAAACAGATATTGCTTTTCAGATCTGAAATTGTGTTTTGTTAATTAAAACTTCATTCAAAAGGATATAATGATAAAAAGGTATAACATGTCATTTTTCATATCGCACCCTATAGCCCTCAGGCTGATATGGGAGTCTCGAGCCGATATGAGGTGCGATATGAAAAATGCCATGTAATAACCTCAATATATCACAATCAGGCTTTGCGACTAACATAGGAACGCAGTTGCTAAAAATAGAAAAGGAAATATAAGAAATAATCCCTTCACATTTAGGGATGTACTTCTAAACACAAAAACATGCAAGTTATTTACTTGTTCATTTGTGATGTTTCTGATATAACTGCGTGCAGTAGAAATATGTGATTTGTCAGCACTGAATCAGCTGGTCCCTGGGTTCATTTTACCAGTTGACAGATATTTTGGGGGGTCTAGAACTGGTAATTTTCGGTAAATAGAAACACTGTGTCTGTTCGAGTGCTTCAGGTGACTGAAAATTGTCAGTCCTACTAGACTGAAAAAGTATCTGTGGAGCAGTAAAATTGAAGCTGGTCAGTCCCAGGGACCGGCTGAATCAATACTGATGAATCACATGTATATTTTTACTGTACATAGTTACAGTAGAAACATCATAAACGAACAAGTAAACAATTTAAAATGTATTCTCAGGGGTTCAAGAATTGCATTGCCCGACGCCCGGGACAAGTGAATTGTTGCCTCAGACAAGTAAATTTGTCTGAGTTACTTGTCAGTGGGCAAGATAAAAAATATTTGCAAAATACGTACTAGAATCGAAATGTTTGGTGTGCAACAACAGCGTATCGACATTTTACAGAGTAGCCTCCCTTGGCTTCTTTAATAATAATGCACATTCAGGGCTCTAGACTTTAAGAATTATTTCAAAAACGTGTTTCATTAACAGTTTCGATATGCTGAATCGGGGCGGGTTATCCGATAGTATTCATTGTCGAGAGGGATACTATGATACATTTTAGTCAATCGTAACATTCTTTTGAATCACGTGCTATCTTTGAGCGAGGGTTTTCGACCTAAGCAGACGACACTGTCTTGTAACTATCGTAGACAATATGTCACAGAAAAAGCTAGAAGATTTTTTCAGAGGCGGTGAAAAGAGAAAAAGCCGATGATGCCGAGTCAAGTTCAAAAGATAAACGATATGATAGTGAAAAGCATATGCGGAAGTTTCAAAAGCTGTGGCTAGGTAAATTATAAATGACCGTAGTTAATCTACGATGATGAACGCAACACAATGTCTTGTTCGTATTGCCGTCAATATCCTTCGATTAAGTAATTTCTCAAACTTTATTCAGAATCAGGTGCACTGGATCGGGCAAGTGGATTTAGAAGGTGGGCAAGTAAATTTCAAGGCAAGTCCTTTTTTGTTTACAAATTCTTGAACCCCTGTACTAGTATAGTAACTTACAGATGAGGTAGCTGCCAGCAATGGTGGTATCAACTTTGGAAGGATGGAAGAAGATAATTCACGACCATGTTCAGGGAACTGGCTGCTCACACTGATAATGTGACTCAAAATTTTGCATGTTACTTGTTTTTCCAAGGCATTGTCAGGAGTCTGTAACAAAATTTCTTTCAGTCCAACATCAATTAGCAGCATACGTGTGTGAACCACAAAGCTCAAAATATTAATGCTTAATGTTGGATACAAATTCAAGTTTTTCTTTGAAAAAAAACCACTGGCAAAATATGTATATATGACGCTTGATGCACAAAACAAATATGTTTCTCACTTTTCATGCCCTTGAGTTGAGTTGAAATGATGTTTTATGTTGCAAGGGCAATAGTTCAGTCATAACACAACATGGTATGCAAGGTGCACATCGAGCGAAAACACAGTTCATAAAAGGGATCGATTATCGTTATTATTATTTTCAGCTGGGCCGAATGAGACAAGACAAGTTAAGTACCTTGTCCAAGGGTACAACACGGCGCGCGGCTAGCTAGGATCGAACCCACGACCTAACCATCATCGGATCACGAGTCTGACGCCTGTTGCTCATGGCCACCGTGCAGTGAAAGCAAAAGATCCCCATGTTAGTCGCCTTGTACGACATGCTGAGGCTCTATTCTAGGTGTGGCACTCTTTTGGACAAATCTGATTGTGCAACCTTGGCCTTACAATGCTACTGAGAAAAAAGATAAAGTTTTCAGAGGGACACCTATACAAATCTAAAAAACTACACTACATCATAGTGTTGTGTTTACAACTGTCACAAAATACTTAGAAATAGTTGAAGTGTAGTAATATGGATAAGGGAGTGGTCAGATTATTATTTGAAAGTAGAAAGTAAATCTGTCTCTGTCTGCCAGAACAAAAGGAATACTTAATTTTCTAATGACTAATTTCCAGTTAATGTTTTTATTAACACATGTATTAACACTTTATTCCAATATTCTGTATCTTTCACTTCTGGACTTTTTTCACACTGATCTGTCAGAAATGAGCAACTCAACAATCTTATTGCAGAAATCACATAAATAACTTAAATTTAGTAACAAAATGCAAAGTCACAGAGCCAAATTTTCCATTACCTGGAGAAATGGAATGAGTAAGTTAAACCATGTCTGGACATAACTCGTGAAAACATCTGTGGAACACTGGCAGACAAGTTTCTCCAACAACAGTAAGCCATCTTGTCTGAAATGATAATGAATATCTCAACTTTTTGATCAAAAACATCTTCTCAAAATGCTGTTCCTTATTTGACCAATTCAACAATAGATGAGCAAAATTTCATAAATATGAGTCTTGACAGTCTTCTTTCAGGAAAATCTTACGAGACATAAAATCCTTCATCAAATATACAAGGATATGACTTTTTCTATTTTTGCATAGAGGAAATCTTTTAGACATTATGATGCAATGCAATGGAAAAAAAGCACACACGAAGATTGTACACAGCGTTGACAGAATGTTCAAGACCTGACAAAATTTTCTTCCCAGTACTTAGATGCAAAAAGTATGCAGTTACTGATGGTCTTTTTTCTACAAGACAATCTCAGAATCTCCAAGGTACAAATACATGTATGTAAGGTTCCACAATAATTTAAACAAGTTTGATAAGTAAATATATTTGACAGGAATTCTCTTCTTCTACAAGGCATGTACAGGCATCTATAAATATTTCAAAATTTCATCCCGATAATCGGTTTCAGTTTTGGTTAATTTGTTAAAGTTACTCTACCTGTTTGCTGCTGCATTCAAGCAACTATGAATGTGACCAACTGTCTCTTGAATAGATGTTTCTTTCTGAAATGATGCAATAAAACAGAATTAAATTGATTAGAATCCCAGAACATAACGATTGTACTTAGAACATAAGTCATGAGACAGTTAGTTATTGCATGATTAGCGATTACATGATAAGTAAATGAAGTAAATCTCCCATTCCTCTCTTACAGGTGAGGGTGGGCAAGAAGATCAAAGTTGACACTTTCAGATTTTGATTACAGAATGTGACAGATAGATTTACACGCAAATTATTCAGGACTTGATGCGTAGCAGTATTATATATGGGAACTTTTTTGAAGTATATTTTAATTGATATTAGAAACGGGGCACCCATACTTCCAGCAAATTTCCAGATAACAACTAATTAAAGCCCCCCACACCAAGTGACGCTCGTGAACTCCACAGAACTGAACTGCTGTGAACTAGTGGTGTCCCCCTGTGTGCAGGGTTCTGCAACTAGTTCACAAAGGCTTTTTCTGGTGTGCAGGATCTGTGAAGCAATACAACTGCATGATGATGACCAATCACAGCAATTTATCACATGACATGTAACAACGAGGTTCATGTTCTTGGCCATGAAGGAGTGTGTTGATGTACTATTACAATTTATCATATCACTTCTCAGCATCGGAAGCCGCCATGTTTTCCTTTTTCAAATTTCCAGATGGCTATATATATGTATACTAAGAGGAAGACTTTCTCGGCTGTGAGGGCAGGCGTAGACCTATGACCGTTGCCACGCCCGAACAGCTCTCGGCTACTTCCGATGCGAGAATTTCAAATTTGCTGCTTTCAGAGAGGATAACTGTATGAAGATTTTGAAAATGAAATGTGACAGGTAGGTAGATTTGTAGCAAAATAAGGGCCCCAAAATTATTAAGGAATCGATACGTGGCAGTATTTTTTATGGGAACTAAGTCAAAGTATTTTTAATAAATATTTGAAAAAGGGAACCCGTCGTCAGGCCAAATTTCCAGCTAGTAACTAAGACGTTCATGTTCTCGACCGAGAGGAGAAGTGTCCAAGACTGTTACGACGACTGACCGGTTCTCGACTCGTCTACAGTCGGTTCGTCCTGCACGTTTACAAAAATTCCATAAAAACAGTCAGCATGTTACCACAAATAATTTAAACAACCTGGACACCGAGGAGTTGGTGACTCTCAATAACTGTGAAGATGTCACGGGATTCTAGTGCAGAATTTCCTTCATGTTTGGCGAAAGTCAGAAGGCTAGAAATCACGTTGTCCCTGTAATCAGCCATATTGAAGTACCGCACAGTCGTACACTGTAACTCTGATTGGATAAAATACTGACAAGGGCACATAACTCTGGTGATCTAGTAAACAACGTGGGATCGAAATCGTAGAGTTGTTTACATAAATGCCCGTAAAACAGATACTACTCTTTCAACAAGAAACTGTATATATTTTACCAAGTGTAAATTGCAGTGTTATTTGGTTAACAAAGCATAGCTCATTCATCAGAACCCTGGCCTAAATGTGTCGGTATCAAGTCACATAAGTAGACTTTCATGAACACATTTGAAGAAAAGTGAAATTGACATTAGGCCCTAATCATTTTAATTGATTCCTATTTATGTGTTTTGAGGTAAAGATTGACGCCATGTGTTCCTCAATTTGGTATGATTAACTAGTGGAATAACATTGTTTATCAAAAAGTATGATGCTGTAAAATGTCGGACGATTCATTCAATTCAAATACACAAGGAATTATCAGCAGAATTGATGAATTGATTGATACATCCTCGAATGATTTGCAAACACAACACTTAGCCAGCACACAGCAAATTATGGCAGATATTGATAAAGAACTTAACGTAAGCTCGTCTGAACAAAATGAAGATGTTTGTGCGTCTACAAATTCTCCAGTGATTGAAATGGGTGAGTTTCAGACTTGTTTGCATATGACATCTAACATGTTTAACATGTGTCCAGATAATGTAACACATTGAAAATGGCAGCACAAATTACCAATACATCTACGTTTTTACGGTTTGGGTTAAGATTAGATTTAGGTTAGGTTAAGGCTAGGCTCATTGACAGTTATTATACAGGTTGCCGAACTTATTCTCTACTTTTCTTTTTGTTACTTGATCATTGATGCTATGGTCTTCTCCTAGTTAAGGGGTTAGGAGCAGTTGCAGCAATGGTTATGGTGCCACCCAAACTAGTGTTTGTGGGTTTGAATCCCAACTGGGGCACTTTTCAACTTGGGGATGGAGCCCTAATTACACCTATAGTATTATAGTGATCTTATGGCCAAAATATTGCCTTAAGTAGCCTTAGATGCAAATTCTTCCATCACTCATCAATTCAAGAAATACCATTGTACTGTACCACAAGACAAGTTAGATGTGGGCTAGAGAAAGGATTTAGAGGTAAAAAGGGCTGTCAACTTCAAATTATATTTGAAATAATTCTAAAGATCATATAAAGGCCTACCTGAAATGCTGACAAAATTCCCTTTTTTTCACAGAATCAGATATGCTTGACAAGAAGTCCGTTATGGCTGGTAAAGAAAATCAGGACACTCCTGGAAGTGAGCAAGTACCTTCTTCTTGTACTGGCCATGCTCCAGATGCTAAAGCTGATTCTTGTGAGGATTTGCTTCATTCAACGGTAAATGTCTCATCAACACACGATGGTGAGTCATCAGAATGTTTAGCTAGTTCCAGCAAAGAAGCCGATATAAAAACTTCACAGAGTGATGGAAGCCACAATGTTCAGAGTTCTCATGAGGAAAGTTTCGGATCACAACCTTTCATAGTTTCATCTTCAGAAAGTCATTCTGTGCTGAAAGAGTCAAAGGACAGTTCACTTGAGTCAGATTCCTCAAATGTTGTGCCTCCATCTCAAGGATTTGCATCAAGCATGTTCATTCCAAGATCTCTGAGACAGTCAAAAGATAAACCCACACTGAAGAATTCTGTTGCGTCCAGGAAGGATGACGAAACACTCGGTGATTCTGACTGCAAGGACAGTGGTATTGCATGTAAACAACCTCCTGCAAAGAGACAGAGAACCGAGCCTGAAGAACCAGAATGTGAAAAAGATGAAGACAGATTTATCCCCCCTGATGCTGAAATGACGCAAGTTGAAGATATTGAGAGTACAAGTGAAAGGTATGTTTCAAAGAGATAGATTATATGTATGAGTGTGGGCAAGCAATATTGAGGGCTCAGGTGCATTAACTTGTTACACCTTTGTGACAACAAATGACACCTCTTTGTATAAAAATAAAAGTTTTTTTCAAAGTTTTTTTTATCCTGAACAAAGGTTCAATCAGCGGTATGGTCAGACTAGTTTCGTCCTGGTGTGGACTCATCAGTGACAAAGACTGGTTCTGGAGCCCCACCCTTATATATAGGGTGACTGGGATCGTCTCCTTGGACACTAGGTTGCCATGGTAGAGCCTAGCATTATCCACACCCCTACTTTGCATCAACACTACCATTCTATGGTGAAATTGTATTTAATTAAGAATTGCATACATTGCAGGTCCGCAAGAAGCAAAATGAAGCCCAGGAAATCAGCCAGAACGGAACAGCTCAGTCAAGTTTGATCAGTACATTGGCCCAAGCTGAGTACACAGCAACCATCGAGAAAGCTCGAAGCGAGGGACTCAACATACTCTACTCTAAACTGGGCATCACGGCTCAAGAGTTCAAGAACAGCTTTGACTACCTCCGCACCATAAGAGGAATGGAGCATGTCCACCTGACCGTGGACTTCCAGCAAAGAATTGTGGGTAATTTGGGCAGTGGATAAACAAAGTGACCTTTCCTGTTAAAGCGAGATTATGTTATCTTGAATGTCCCATCACATAGAATAGTCCCTTATCCAGAATCCAAGCAACCCGAGTAATTTACATTTAAGAAATAGAGGTTTTCTCTTTTCACTCTCTAATAACTTTGTACAAATGAAATAAGGTTAACAAGGAATCTAAGTGAAAATATAGCAAATGGTAACAGCCTCGTCAAAGTCAGGTTTTGAAAAACACACCTGAGACAGGTATGGGCATTGTTCAGCAGTGCTTTAGACGCTGTTTCTATGTTGTGATACAAAACGTTAAGTCTCTGGTTTGAAAGATGGGTACCTTCGATGTTATGTGATACTGTTAATTAATTCAACAATGTACATGGCATTATATAAAAAAAATGATCATGTGTATTTTGTCATAATACCACACCATTACTAGCCCCATTATTATTTTTGCCAATTGCTCATTATGGTCCGAATGTGATGAACAAGATTAATGTTCCATGCTTCGGTGTTTTACAGCTGGGTAGCATCAAATCTGTTTAATATTTGTGATACTCTATCATGAAGTTTCTACCAGTTTAAATATGTTGAAACAAACATCACGACAGCAAGACTGACAAAATTAGTTGAACATTTCACATTTTAATTTTTAGAGTCTTTTTTAACCAGTCTTTTATGTATTATATTTGGGGCTTATTGATTATGCAACCATCAGATTACATTAGCAATTGTTGAGCATTTACAAATTCAGATATTATATTTCTGGCATGAAGTTAAATATGTAACCAAAATGCAACCATTTACTCATTTGTACTGAATCCAAGGTTTTGGAAACACATACATGTACGTTATTTGTATGGCAGTGATGAAAGTATCATTGATTTCAACCAAGTTTCTAAACAGTTCGAAACCCTGAAAACAATTGATTTGATTATGGACATGGTAACTTTGCTTACGGTAAAACTTCTAAAATTTCGAACTTCTAAAATTTGAAGGTGCTATTTCAGTCAAGATTATCAATTTATTTAACCTCTAAAAATTGGATTTTTTTTGAAAATCCAAAAAACGAATTTCTTAAAATTCGAATTTTTTGGAAAAATGGTGATTGTTACCTTCAGCAGTTTCTAAAATTTCAAATTTTTCACTTACGTTTTGGGGGCAATTTCTAAAATTTCAAATTCTAACTTTTTCAAAGTTTACTAATTTCCAAAAATTCAAACATGTCCAAAAGTAATTATATATTTTTCATTCAAAATTTTAGAAGTTTTACTGTACATGAGAGACCCTGTGATATAATTAACCACATGCATAATAAATAGGAGCAATTTCCTTTGAAATTTTTATTGACAGTATGTATTTGATCATGCACATTTTAGCGCAAGCATGGTGTATTTTTGATCATGCACAAACCTAAGGATTTTAGGGTTGACAAAAATGTAGTTTTTTTTGTCATAGGCATTTAATAGAATTGATGAAACTGCTGAATTTTTTTTTGTAAACTCTTCAAAATACCTTTCAAACGAACCCCAAAACTATACAGTTGGCTTAAGGGTCTTCTCTTTGCCTGCTGGATCTCCTGTTTTACTGTTGAGTGGGCCCAGTGGGGCCTCATCAGTCCCGTAAATATCAGGGATCAGCACAACGAAGGTTGCTCTGCCATATTTAGTTATGCAGGAGTGTTGCCACTTTATACTTTGATAAAAGTTTGTGTTTTCGGACTTATGCTACTAACTATAATGTTTTTCACTTGTATGTTTATAAACTTTTTAATTTTCTTCAAAAACATTCTGATACAACAAGTTCTGATCACTTTGAAGTAAACTATGCTGGAATGTTTTTAGGATTGTGCTCTGTTGCTACTGCTGTCAGTGACCCATTGTCAGAACACGGAAATAATTATCAAACAAAACAAGGGGTGAAGGAGAGACAAGTCATAAACTCTGATGATGAATGACGATGTGTTCCGGGCCCAAAGTGGCCCTTAATCAGGGCTGAAACATGTCGTCATTATGACTTGTGGCTCTTCCACCTGGGATTAAGTATGGGGACACACCCCTTGTTAATCTATTTTCACCTCTGGAGTTCTGCCAGAGGAACCCCACACAGGGCTCGAAATTAAGAAAATATCAGATGTGTCCTGGGGCACAATACCTCATTTTTAGCTGTGCCATTTCTTAGTTCTAGTGTGCCCAATTTAGAGTAAGTATTGGTTAGATGGTTCCAGACAATATAATCAAGTAAAGCCAGCCCTCATGGAAATAAACTCA
>JAUELE010145197.1:0-14063 GCA_031471655.1 Diodora aspera
TAACAGCAGATTTCAAATGAGTTGGAATGCTTTGAGCGCCCAAAGACTTCACCTAGGTGGCCTCTTTTCCTCGCCGAATCCACTAAATTCTGATACCAAATCGTTAAAGTATTCATGTGAAAAAAGTATGTACCTCTTTGCAAATAAAACTTTATGAAAAAAGTAAAGTAAATCTTCTATCATGCATGCAACCACTATCGATGTTCAAAAAGATATCAGGTTTGCAAAACACACTTCTGCCTTGGGGTGCACACACACGTTAAGCGGGAATTTTGAATTCTGTAAATGTGTGTGTTGCTGTTAACTCCCCAAAGGAATGTTCTATGTATATATGTGAAGGACAAAGGCTTTATGAAAAGAATTACTCATTTTCACTCTAAAAATCCCAAACATTTCCACACCCCACTGATCTACATCAAGGAAAAAGACCACTAGATGTGCAACGTTTGTTCCTGCTGACAGACCAAAGATCAAACCTGGTAAAACAATGAGAAGAACTAACCTGTACACCTTTGAGGGACTTTCCTTGATCGTCCCACATGAAATTCAACTTCCCCGTGTGCTATCCGATCTTGGACTAAATGTTGGATGATATTTTGGATAGCTTGAAGAACAGCTTGAAGGACCATCTCAGCTATTGTTAAACAGATGAACAAAATCATCCCAAATATCATCGGAAGATTGTTTTGTTGTTCCATGACCTACAAAAAATAAAAGCACACTGTTTAACATCTAATAATTTTGCTACAGAAGGGGGTGTGGCCCATCTAGGCTCAACTATGTACTTAATCCATATTTTGGATTAACCACTGCGTAAAATGCCATGACTGTCGTAAAATTTGGTAAACCATCAGAGAAGTGCCTTTTATTAAGACTCTTTTAATCTCTGTTTCACTAAGGATCTTCTGAAAGGCTTTGTAAACTTGCAAATTGGTTTAAATGGCAGTGGACGCAGCCATCCAAAATCCGGAGTAGGATTAAGACGTAGAAATATTTTATGGACCCCGAATTTGGGGAAATCTAATAATTTTGGTTTGCCTGTGACCATGGTTTCCATATGAGAACTGGAGTGATGTGGTCAGACTTGGATGCTCTGAGAACGAGGCGAGCTGCAGAATTTTGAACTCGAGGCGAGCTGCAGAATTTTGAACTCGCTGTAGTTTGGAGAGAAGGTGTTGAGATATTCCAATGAGAGCACTGTTGCAATAGTCCAGGCGGGAAAGAACAAATGAGCGCACGAGAGCATGAGCTGCATCTGTTGATAGAAGGTGTCTGATGTGACCAATTCTACGCAGATGAAAGAAGCAAGTTTTACATATGTGTGAGACTTGTTTTTCCATAGACAAACTCGAATCTAGGACGACGCCAAGATCTTTAACATGGTTGGACATCTGGATCTCAGAATCAGCTATGGTGATTGCTGTTGTCTGTATCTTATCAAGCTGTTTTGACGTGCCGACCAGCATCACCTCTGTCTTGTCATCATTTAGCTTGAGCTTGTTGCTTGTCATCCATAACTTGATAGCCTTGGTGCAGTGAGTTGTTCTGTCAAATGATTGTCTGAAATCATCGGTGATAAAGGAGTCATACAGTTGAGTATCATCTGCATAAGAATGGTGCTGCAAATTGAAAGGCGAGATGACATCTGCGATACTTGTTGTGTAGAGCACGAAGAGGACTGGGCCCAGGACGGAGCCTTGGGGTACACCACAATTGAGACTAACGCTCGAGGAAAGCTCGGATCGAACTTTAACTGACTGTGATCTCCCATGAAGATATGAACTGAACCAGTCAAAAACAGAATCCCTTAAGCCGAATTGAACTCTGAGACGATCCAGAAGGATGGAATGGTCTATTGTGTCGAATGCTGAAGATAAATCCAGCATTACAATACTGGATGCGTTGCCGCGATCAATTGAGCACAGAAGATCATTCAGGACTCTCAAAATTGCCGTCTCGGTGCTATGACCTCTTCTGTATGCTGACTGGAAACGATCAAGGAGCGAGTTGGATGAAATATGTTCCTGCAATCTGATGTTAGCAGCCCTTTCCACCAGCTTGGACAGGTAGGGTAAGTTAGATACAGGACGAAAGTTTTTGAGAATGTTTGGATCCAGGTTGTCCTTCTTGAGCAGTGGCACCACAAATGCATGTCTGAAAGCATTGGGGAAAATACCAGACTTGAGGCTTAGATTGACAATCCTCGCAAACACAGGCAGAAGACTATCAAGGAGTTTCAAGAGAAGATTTGTTGGAAGTGGATCAGAGTCACATGTTGTAATCTTTGAATTCTTCACAATGGCATGGATCTCGTTTTCCGAGAAAGGCTTAAATGATGACAGAGGGACACCGACAAAATGTTGCGAGTTCATGTGATCAGAGATTTCCACAAGACTGTCTCTGATACGTTGGATTTTGGACACGAAGAAGTTATTAAAGGAATCGGCTAATTCACTGTTGTTTTCCGAAGAAGGAAGTTTTGGATCAGATGTTTTACCCAACAAGGAGTCCAAGAACTTGTGTGTCTTGGAAGGGTTGTGACTCAGTTCATTTATTGTAGACAAGCAGTACTGTTGTTTGGCTGTGTTGACAGTCTTGGCATATTGTTTTTTAGCTGCGCAATATATCTGTCTATCGACTTCGAGGCCAGAACTACGCCATTTTCTCTCAGCTCTCCTACATAACCGCTTGGACTTGAGGACATCCTCGTTGTACCACGGAGACTGATAATGAAACCTGACCCTCTTTCTTACAGCCGGGGCGTGCAAATCAAGAAGGTCAGTCAGGGTTGTATTGTACACATCAACAAGGGTGTTGACATCGGTGAAAGTGCCCGTCAATAATTCGGACTGTCTGAGGCCCGACTTTAGGTTTTCTATGTTAATGTTCTTCAAATTCCTGCAAAGAACATATTTCTCGTGTGTTTCAGTGGGAGGGATGGCAAGTGTGAATGACACAAGAAAGTGATCAGATACCTGCAAGTCTGACACGCGTACATCACTGACAGAGGTCATCTGATCAGACACAATCCAGTCTAGAATGTTGCCAGACTTGTGAGTACAGACGGAGACATGCTGCTCCAGACCATGAAGCTCAAGGAGATCTAATATCTTTGATACTTCGGGCTTTTCTGGGTGATTGAAATGGACGTTGAAATCGCCTGCAATTATACACTTATCAGATTTAAATGAAGAGAGCATATCAGAAAGTTCCTGAAGAAAGTCAGAGAATTTCAGTTCATTTCTTTTCGACGGGGGTGGTCGGTATAGGGCGACGACTTTGTACGCAATTTTACCGATCACTACCTTCAGCGATACTTTTTCAAAAGATTTTGGATTCCTACACCTCTCGGTCACCTGAACAGTGATGGATTTATCATGAAGAACAGCTATTCCTCCACCACTGGTATGTGTGCGAGCAACATTGATTAAGGAATAATTAGGTGGTGTCAAGGCTGCAATTTTTGCTTCGTCGCCAGTGCCACGGAGCCATGTCTCTGTTGGTATGATTATGTCGAAGGATTCATCCAAGATAATATCCATGATCTCTGTTGTCTTATTACGACAGGACTGTACATTCCATAATCCAATTTTCAGTTCAGAAGGTTTTGTTTTTGGGTGCACGAGAAGCAAATTGTCATTATTTACATATCTCGTGGTTGTTTCAATTGACCTGGGAAATATGTTTTGAATAACTGGAATTGGTCTCCTAATTCTCTTCCCACCTCTATGATGTCTCCTAGTCTTCTTCACTGCTGCAATTCCATAGCTACGTAACTCATTCAAAACAACTTGATTAAGGCGATACCAGGACTCACTTACTTGATTGTGAGCATTTGTTGATTGCCTTGGTCTGTTTAAAGAGATTAGGTAATCACGGCTGTATCTGAGAAACTTGGGTTTGGTGGTTGTTGATATGTGTTGTCTACCAGCTTGGGTACTCAGTGACATCGAACACTGATCTCCACTGTTCTTCAGGCTGGCTTATGTAATAATCCGCTGGGGGTCAGCACATGTGTGTCCAAGTTTGTAGATTGTATCCACAGTATCCACAGTTAGGGCTGGTAGAGATGAGTAAACTGATTCAGAACTTCCATAAATTAAACGCAAATAAACAAAAATTTTCGCATGAAAAGTTATCCTGACTGTCCCTTGGGTTTTCATGTAATGGTAGTGCCACGCGTGAACCGCTAATTTTACTTTAAAACAGGTGAAAACACACAAGTACTGGGAGGGTAAAGTGAAGCTGCTGCTAAGCGCTCACACCAATCACCATATATATATAAATCTTTTTGAAAATAGTCAAGATATGAGCTTTCAAAAATGATACAAATCACATTTAAGCGACGAAAAAAACTCAATCACATACCCATACTCGTAATTTTTTGCATATCAACAATATTTTAAAATCATAATTTGGATGAGAAATATGAAATTACATGCCTGCAAGCTTACTCGTAAAAATAGTATAAAATGTTGAGCACTTCAAATACATACAAGTTACAGCCAGTAATAATTCATATATACAAACTTGTAAAGTAGTTACCAATAGGAAGAATTCAGCTAAAAAGTTCTTTATAAAGCTTGTATTTTTGACACAACTGAAGGTATGTCGCTCTGTTTTCCACTTGCCAGATTCTTCCATTTCTTGTTATCATTCAAAGTCCCAATCAAATATATACATAGCTTTTGCATTTTCTTCACTCTCTGTGATGGGCCACTTAAAAGTGTTCTCCTTAAGACGGCAAGTTTCGAAAAATCTAACTGTCCCAACATCGTCATTTGTGAAAGCAACAACCTGGCCAAGGTAGAACTCGTTATCATAAAAAAAACTGCCACGTTTTGTCTTTGTTTTGAAAAACAAAACCATCCAAACTGACCACAAACTGTGGTAGACTCTGCAGTCAAAATGTCATCTTCAAACCCGGCATCATTATCCTTGGAAGTGTTTGAATCAAATGTCGAACAAAATGTTCCAATAAATTCCCTAAAATTGGAGTACAACAGGTCCAAGGAGCCTGACAGCTTGACTAAGGGACTCTTTGCCGCTAACACATGCTTCTGATACCGTATTTCTTGATTTATCAGTTCGAGTTTGTCTCTATCACTATGCGCTGAATGGTCTAGTACTTTGTTTAGTTCTTCAACTGACAAACGTGGTCCTCCATGGTCTTTCACTGTTTTGGCAATGTTTTTTTTTCTTTCCAGCTCTTCTTCAGTCCTCTTTTCTTTCCTCAGTTGATTGGCCAGCTATAGCTCTTTTCTCTTCTGTTCTTCTTTTGATTTCGCATCAAGCCATGCCACGGTTCCATTTCTCTTCAGCATGTTGATGGTGCTGTGTTGGTGCAGGGATGCATGCCTCCTCTTGAAGATGCTGAAATCCAGGTCCCCACAACATTCCTCGCCAACAAGATTTGTTACCATGGAGTGCTTCATTTTCTCTCTTGTTTGTTTGTCTTGTACATCAAAATATCGGCCACCTACAAAAAGAAGAGTGAATAACTGAGTGTTTGTGCAGAAATTAAACTAAAACAGAACAAACTTGTTCACCTAAGGTTCCTACAATTTCTTTTCATGAGAGTCGCTAAAATTTAACAGTATTTTAACCAGTTAATAATGTCCTGTCACCAAGTTGAAGTCGAGATTGCTACAAATACTCTTAAAAAGTTGTGGTAGTACTTCTGAAA
The DNA here is from genome assembly GCA_031471655.1 of Diodora aspera. Lineage (NCBI taxonomy): Eukaryota > Metazoa > Mollusca > Gastropoda > Lepetellida > Fissurellidae > Diodora > Diodora aspera. The sequence goes on from JAUELE010145197.1 coordinate 5,687, forward strand.
AAATAGATAACATAAGAGAATTGTTAAATAATCCAACCTGGAAGAAAATCAGCTACCTGTCTTCCTATCACATTCCTGCAACAGGAGCACATCTTCTGAAGGATGGATGTCACCTGCATTCTCTGCATGTCGGTCATAATGTAGAGGGACTGTAGTGTGGGCGAGTCCATGGGGTCATCAAACAGTGATGGGATTGTGTCTGTCGCCAGGTCGCTAGCATCCTCTGACCATTTCCTCAAGTGACTGTCCATATCTACCACATGTTTGAAAAAATCCAGATATTTGGTGTCCTTTCCAATTACGTTCCAATAAGGACCTGTGACTTTGTGGAAAAGAATCCCCAAGGAAATGATTATTGTGTATATGTTGTCACATTTTTCATCCAAAAGAATACTCTCTTTTTAAGATTTAATACTGGCATATAGTTTTTCAGGAAGTTTACAATGCTTGAACGATGATATTGAAGTGATGCAGCCGTCTCGAAGAAGTTGTTAATACGATTGCCCCGATAACTTGGCACTGTTGATTGGGAGTCCTGCATTAAACAGGAAGTTGTCCATGAATCCCGGCATCCACTATTTTCATCGCCACGAGGTCCTAAAATGTCACATGCGGTCCTGATATATCTTGAGGTAGCTGTTTCTGTTGATGATGAAAACCTGGCGAACTTAACATGCTTGTCCCTCCCTATCTTCCCCAATTCACTTTCAATGTCCTTTATGACTTTTTCAACTTCTGTACTCAAACCAAGAAGAAAGTGGGCATTACAATGAAGAAATTCCAAATTTTCTTGTGTTGTCAACATCTCTTGGCGTTGATGATTGAATGATTTCTGGAATGATTTCATCACACTGGCCCTGTCACTCATAAGGCCTGAAAGAGGAGATGAATGACCTGAATAAGTATAATGCAAAATAACAACATTGATTCATATTTCTTAAATTCTTCTTGAGCATTTCAGTTATACTTTGCATTAGGTATTCTTATAAAGTTACAGTTCACATATAATAAATTAATAATTGATTATTCGATTTAAATTGAATTTTATTATTACAGCTCGAGACTCACCTGAAATGTTTTGGAGCATAGTCTTGAAGTTTTCATCTGCATCCTCTTCATTGTGGATTTCTGACAGCTCTCTGATGAGATTGAAGGTTATGTCAACAAGAGTTCCGGTGTCTTCTCGGACAACAGGAGTGAATCCACACGACATCAAACCTTGCTCTGTTGACAACTGGTGACCAAGGATCTGGAAAAAGACCGATTATTACATTTTGAATGGAATGACGACTCAAAATTACAAACAATTGACATAAAGTATTTCAATGGCAATGACAAAACAATTCAGAATGATGGTAGTAATTGTAAAATTACCCCGTGGGGATTCCGGGGAGTGACGTAGTGTCACTTAGATAGAATAGCACTAGGGTGTTAGTCACCCAATGCTTGTCGTTACAAGGCAACTAAAATGGTGATCTTTTGCTTTGCTTTCCATTCTATCGATCCCTTTAAGTTATATCAATTTTCTTTTTGCTGAGTGTGCGCCTCGCGTTGCATTATGGCTAAAATATTGCCCTTGCAACGTAAAACATCATTTCAACAACTGGTAAAAATAATATGAATAAAGAAAGTAAAACATTATTGAGGCATTACCTTGTTGTGATCCCTTGATGTTCCATCAGAATGAATGTCAACATGAGGAGACTGGATAAGTGCTTCAGCCAGCTGCTGCTTGGCCAGAATGTGACCTTTGTCTGCAAACCTCAGGGATGTTGTCACGGAAGGCAGCTGATTCTTTTCCAACTCGATTTTGAACAAACATTTTGACACAGTCTCAATTACTTTGCCACAGTTTAATGCAGACACCTCACATTGGCCCATCAGTTGAATTACACACAAAGTCATGTCTTTTGTGAATTTGTTCGACTTTTCTTCACGCGTTTTAAGATAGAAGGTACCTTCTTCTGAGATCAGAAAATCTTTTGTCATTTTTGAGATTTGACCTTGTAATTTTCTGTTCTCATTTTTCAGTTTCTTGTAATCTTGCCGGGAGTTTAATAGAAGTGTCTGGGTAGATTTCATCTGGCATTTCAACCTTGATGAGCGACATCTACACTTTTCTCTTCTGCACGTAGTTTCTTTTCCATCCTTTTCAGACGTTTGTAATATGGTGCTTGACGGATGCTGCTTATTAAGACATTTTTTTCTCTCAGATGAACAGTGGTTTCCTCTGTTTTTCTTCTCAATTTAGTTGATTCCAACTTGAACTTTTCCATTTCATTTACTCTGCTTGAGAGAATAGCCTCTTTTTCTCTGATTTTTTTATCAAAGTCCTTGGTTTTCTCAGCAAGTAACTGTGTCAGAACAGCATTTTCAGCAGTTATTTCCTGTGTCCGAGCCTTTTCCTCATCAAGTTGTCCTTTCAACTTCTTTATACATATTACTTTGAATGCTGAATCAAGGGGAGAATTCTCACTGTGACACTCACTGCTTTCCACACTATCAGTCCCAGAGTCAAACCTGATCCTCTTCCTACAAGACGGGCCTTGGTTCCTGGAAGTGTGTACATTGTTACTTACACAATTAAATTCACGGGTCATAAAGGCATCATATTCTTCTGGCTTTCTTGAACGTAACTGGCTCTTCTTTCTCGCTTCAGTTTGAAGTATCTGCACCTTTTTCTTAAATCCTTCAGCAGGAACACTTGCCCCTGATAGATAAGAAGTAGCCTGAACAGTCCAATCCACAGAAAAATTCTCTTTCTTTTGAAAAGATAAGAGGTCTAATAGAATGCCATTGGTCACAAAGACAGGGTTTCTTGAGTCGGATGTAACAAAAGATACAAGTTCTTTGCGGGTAACACCTTCTTGCAATAAATGAGGTCCAACAAACGTCACTGTTCTATCAAGGAAGTCTCCAATACCTTGAGGCTGTAACTCAAGACACTGTTTGCAAACTTTTTCAATCAAAACTCTGATCCTGGTCTTAGAAATGTCTAAAAAATTGGTAGCAAAAGTAACAATGTCGTTCCATGGTCAGTCATCTTTCAAAAAGTACAACTGAAGCAAAAGACGATTTGTTACATCCAGGGTAGGTAGTTTGGGTCGTCTGCCACGTCCAGTGAAGTTGTAGACTTCTCTCAATTTCTGAAAGATATCATCATCTAAAAGAAAAAAAAAGGATAACGGTATACTAACAGGATAAATATGGTGAAATTTACAATGCATATTGACAAACTTGCTATGTAAAACAAATTAATGCAAATTTCATATGGCCTAAATGCAATTAAAAATCATGAAGATATAAGCTAAAAATAAAATGAAAATTTCACAAACAATCGTTCACATTCATAAATGCTTTAGGCTACAGTGTGAATGATTCGAAACAACATCGCACATGCAAATCCCCATATAGCACATTTAACAATATATCCGTCACTCTCTCATTAACAGACAATCTAGGAAAAGTTCTAATGAAACAATAGCAAAAAACGTTGTTGATGTAAATTTCATATTACCTAAAAGCAATTAAAAATCATGAAGATACAAGCTAAAAATAAAATGAAAATTTCACAAACAATCGTTTTACAGTGTGAATGATTGATTCGAAACGATATCGCACATGGCATATCCCCATATAGCACATGTAACACTGTCCCCACCGTATCCGTCACTCTTTCATCAACAGACAATCTAGGAACAGTTCTAATGAAACAATTGCTAAAAACTTCAACGGATACAAATTAACATTGTAAAATATACAGCGTATGCTATTTTTGAGTCAACTTCGTTAATTTTTCCTTCGGTCTGTGACTGTGTAACGAAAACCGGACGTTGTTGATTTCCAGTATATTTCGTGAAATAAATTACATTATTTTCTCATTAAACGCATGTGAGCAGTATTAAATGTCATCTTACATTGCAAAATCTACGCGGTCGTTATATGGTTTCATTTAATTTGAAGAGGAATAAGAGTTTGTCTTCGATTGAACAAAACTCGGCGTCCGCCATTTTGAAATTTGGCTTCAATATCGAATTGGAAAGTCTACTCTTTTCTTCAACAAATTACGTGACAATAGCGACTAAGTGTAACCATAAAAAAAAATAGAATTATCGATGTAAGGTTTCACTTTCTAAACTTATAAATAAATGAATAAAATTCAAGCCAGACTTCGAAAAATGCAAACATCAGTGCTTGTCGAGTTACCGTATTGAAAAAGTTTCGCTGAATCTCGTACAGTTGAAATAAAATAAATCATTCAAATAAAGGGACGGAAATTTAAGTATGCATGTACTTGAAAGAAAGCAATTTGAAAATAAAACCTCTTGTACTCACCTATCTTGCCGTATATGATCGTCAAATGAGGATCCATTCCGTCCAACACAGTGGCATCAGCCAGTGCTAATTTGGAAAATCCCAGGCGGAACATGCTATTTATAACCGAGTCGTGCATCCGCGCCACTCATCACAGCCGCGCAAGAGAACACTTTTTAAAAAGGAAATTGGACGAATATTTTTTCAAGGTTACGTTTGATAGGGTTTTGTAAAACGGTTTGGGCGTCAAATCGATTTGAAATCGAAGTAATTTTTCAAACGCCGTTAAATCAATTTCAATAAAAAAATTCTTGGCACATTTTATACCAAACGAAAGTGCAAACTCTGCTCTTTCTGGCACTACTTTTTACACGGAGATACCTTTCATGGCGTAAGTGCACAAAGCCATTGAAAACACCAATGATTTTACAGATCGAACAAAGGTCGGCAAAAATGTTGACCACGGAGCTAATTAGCGCTGCCAATTAGTGCAATTAAATTGGCTGCAACAAATTACAAAAACAAAATAATGGAACGAAAATAACACCATTTGAAAGAGGAGTTCACGATCTTTATCCAGGTAACAAAATTATGTTTGAACAAAATGAATTGAGCTAGAAGGGAAGCAAACAAAATGTGGCAATTAGTGACAAAAACACCCTTTCCACCCATTCTCGCTGACCTCTGGTGGTACCTAATGAGAAGTTTGTATTCGTAACTACTCGGCAATTTCCTTAACCACCTGGTTAGAGGGAACATGGCGAAATCAAGGAGACGTGCACGCTTAGCGAATGACTTACTGAAATGAAGTTACTTACCGTCAGTGTCAGCTGAATTGTTGTGTTGATCTGTTCTTTTAACTGTTGTTTTCATCTGTTTTCACCATTTCTGTGAATCACGTTCATTGTATCCGCAGTAACAACGCTAAATTCACTACTTTGTGGCTTGAGTGAACGCTGCTTTGAAATTTCCGCATTTAATACCATATTCTTACGCGTTCTTACGCGTTCTCGTGGCTACGCTACGCTTCGCCACTCGTGACCACATGGATTCTCCCTATCCACTCGATGAAATAAATCTTGAATATCCTCTATATATTTGTTTACCTGCAGTCCATAAAAATGATATGGAGAAATGGATTTAGTAGATTGATATTTTATTATCTGATTAACTCAACTTTTAAACTTTTTTTTCAGGTCAGCAAGCAATGTGCCCACTAAAAAGCACTGAGCAGCTTCAGATACCAAGTTTAAACAGCCTTCGGCTTTATTACAGTACACTTTTTAAAAATTTAAATTATCAATTTAGCATTTAAGTACAAATAAAAAAGCCTCCCCATCTTCAGCTGCCATGGGTTTATCTGCTAATTACATTTGTGAATTTAACTTTAAATAATATATTTATAGACAAACCTGAAGGCAGTTTATGAATATGTCTTCAAATTCAAAATATTGTATGTCAAAACATCACAATACAACCACATGCACTTCGATACAACACAGTTATTTAACTATTTAATAATCATGTTCTGTTTATATCACACTTATTCTTCAGTGATTTAGGTTTCACGAGGAAGCCTCCTCAGGCAGCTCATCAGGTCCTGACTCTGAGGGTCCAACACCTCGTAAGCACAGTCAAGCAGTACATCCACAACTTTCACGACACCAACACATTTAATGAAGTTTCTTGTTTTGCCAACCAAAAAAAAAGACAACAGATTAATGTTTGATTTAGTGATTATATCATTTAATGCAGTACAATGTCAAACTTCTAAGTGAAAGTTAAAGCATTACATACATTATTTATAGTTCTGAAAGTCTGTACAGGACTAAGTTGTTAATGGCACAATTGTAATGGTTTGTCCTTCAAATAATATTGTCTCAGTCCATCAGAAACATTTTTGACCACATCGTCCTGGGGTTGTTTCCATTCCTGCTCACAGCAAAGGCTTCTTGTTTGATACCTACATTCTTTTCTGTCAGTTTCACCTGTGGAAAGAAAGAACTTTTAAAACTTGAATAAACTTGAAAATACAAAAGTGTGTCATTTGTATACCTTTTGACACATCAAAATGGAAAAAAAGATTATCTTTTATATCTTTCAATTTTTTTTTCAAAAGGTCTTCAAAATGCTCAAACAGGTAAATGTAAGATGGTCATTTGGCAACCTTTCCGTGCAGTGGGCAGCACCTTTCACAACTACGGATTCGTCAGCTGAATATTAGCTTGGATCGCCGTTGTCTGCATGTTGTTAATGCGCGGGGATACCTAGACTTTTGTCAATGCCCTAAGACTGTAAACTTTCTTGATTAAAGGAATATGATCAGATATGCAGGTACGCCAACCTATGTTCAGAGCTTGTCTTTCTATTCGTTTTGTGATATAATACCGTGCTGTACCATGCGACTGGACACCACGATCACAATAAGACGAAACGGGGATAGATATTTGGTCGAAACGGTGGCACTTTTTGGACACAACGGTGACAACAAAAGATATATATATCCATCGATCGTTACACTGAATTGTCCCTAGATTTTCGTCAAATTTGGCGTGTTACCGTTTTGGTTTGTCACCGTTTTAGCAATGACCCATGAAACGATGACGTCACCAAAATGGGGAACATTTAAAATTAATTGTCGTGTTCGGGTAAGTAAACTTTTCGGCGAATATAATGTAGTTAACCGTCCATTATATTATTTGCATTAGTATTTCGCCGTTATTTAAATGAAAATCGTGGTTGTACTCAGACCGATTTGAACATTTTTTCAGTTTTGTTTGGTAATGGAAATGCGACTTTGATCATGTCCCTTTAAATCAGAGACAGGTTATTATTCCTGGGACTATATATTGACTTTCCTAGCTGTGCCTGAGGCAGGGCCAAGCAGAGATGGCTATGTTACAGTGGGATGTTCAGTTTTCTATGCCTTGACAAAAGTCTATGGGATACCATACAAGTTACTGACACTCCATTACTACTACGCGATAACTCTTTTATAAAGTCGCGCTAATTCTAGTCTTCCTTTTCCTCTTGTGATGACGAACTGAGCAAAGACCTCATAGCCTTTGTAAAGGAGAAATCCACTCAAGGTGCCCTAAGGCGTAGATTTGGTGGTATTATTTAGCAGTAAGAATTTTATAAAAGACCGGTGAATAAAAGACTCTTGTTTGGGTTGGGTCATTATGCACCAAAAGATATATGCAGGAAATACGAAGTGTGCCGTCATTCAATCCGAACCTCCCATCGAGTGACATCATGTCATGGCGACCTTAATTCGCACGACATGGGCGCCGAGCGGAATTAATGAATAAAATTCTTTCTGGTGAGTTTTTCGAGGTGAATAATTGGTCAGGAAATGTTGAGAGCGATGTGAAATATTATTGATATGTGAGTTTATGTTGTGTTGTGTCAAGTCTTTATTATGAGTTCTCGCCTTCCCTAGGTGAAGTTGTCGAGATCGCGAAAGATAGTGTTGCGTTCTGGGCTGTAGCTGGGATTTGGGACAACGTACAAATGTTGAATGTCGCGGTTTGTTTTGATTTGAAGAGAAATGTATATGGAAGCAGTGGATACAACAAAGTGTGAAATACGAAGGCAGTTTCCGTTGGTCAGCTCGGTAAATGTGTTCCCCTTTAGTAATATATAAAACTCTATTATCTCTTTAACGAGTTACTATCTCGTAATAACGAGGTACTATCTCGTAATAACGAGACACAATCTCGTAGTGACTTATTTTAGTTTGAAACCGAGCGCTTCGGCTACTCAACCGGAATGAGCTATGAAAGCACTTGTGTCTTCAGTGCAATATTTTGTTGTTATTGCGACTGAAGAAGGTGGACATCTATCCTCTTCAACTGCAAAGTAGTAATTTGTTCCCTCTCGTTGAATGAGGTAATTGAAGACTGCATTGTGCAGTCATCGCTTCATCTTAAAGATCAATGACTATTTGGTAATGCGTTACATTTGTGTTAATAAAATAAATTAATTTAAAGTGCAATGCGAGCCTAAAAAAATTTATGCTTAAATTGTGATATTATATTATATACACATCATTTAGCACTGT
>JAUELE010145308.1:0-14061 GCA_031471655.1 Diodora aspera
TTGAGGGGTGGGGGATTTGTGACCCTCAAAAGGCACATCTACACCATGAGCCTAACTCATGTACAAAGTTTCGTGAACATGTGCCCAACAGTTTCCGAGTTTGGGTCCGGAAACCATTCTCTGGACGCAGACGCAGACGCAGACGCAGACGCCGGGCACAAAAACAACATAGTCTCCCCTCCTACGGGGGGAGACATAATAAGCAGGCGTATGAATACTCTAGGAGTACAGTAGATGTCAGGTATTTTGAGAGGTATAACTTTACCCTTATGTCGTCGTGTTGGATTGCTGTCGAGCTGGGTTTTCGTTTGAATATAACTAACGTCAGCCGATACAGTTATCAATATTGGAAATAGTTTTCAGTAATGAGTATATTCGAATAACCAGAGTGTTCTTACACAGTACATAGTTTCGTAAATGTGCACTTTCTGCATGCCAGTACGAGTAGGGGGTGTTGGGTGGTGGCCATATAAGATGGACCGAAACCAAGTACCTACCAAATTATTCTAAAATCTCATAGGAACACATCTTTCGAAAGAAATTTATCTCAACTATCCAAATATACATGGGATGTCCATGTTTCAGACTCGGTAGGAACCAGGAGAAAGGCTGTATAACACGAGAGTATAGTTTTGATATTAATTAAAACTAAATGGTTGCTGTTCTCAAGTGTAATTGTCCTCTTACGAAATTCTTAAGATATGCGTGGAACAATGTCTTTGAGTAACCTTTATCTAACGCCGATTGCTTACATGATATAAACACTAGATACTTTCATTATAGCTGAATACTGGGTCATAGAAAGAATACACTACTCAAAATCTGGTAGGGATACCGAATAATTTTACCATTTTAGCAGAGAATGATTGCATTTATGCCAGTCCGTCGAATATCTCATGAGGCTTGATTCAGGCGTCGTAGGACAGTCATGCTCACGCATATATTCTTCGATTACACAGACCCAACAGCAAAGATATGGAGACGTGTTGGAGAAGGGTTCCACAGGCAACATGTCGCCGAACATATCATGACAGGTATGGTGGTGGTGGCAGGGTCAGTTATGGTCTTGTCCAGCATATCCATGGACGGACAAACATTCCTGCATGTCATTAGGATACAGGGATGAGATCCGTGATCCCATAGGGATGATAATGCTCGTCCACACCGTGCCAGGGTAGTACCAGATTACCTGGAGCAGAGACTATTGAAAGAATTGAATGGCCTGCCCGCTCACCAGACCTCAATCCAATTTAGCATGTGTGGGACATGTTAGGGCGTGCGGTTTCGGCGCGAGTTGCACAACCACAAGTGCTGGACGAGCTTGGAAGAGGAGTAGTAGCGCCTTCCACAGTAACAGATCCGTTGACTGATAATGGGCATGGATCGCGGTTGTCAACATGATGTTAATGCACGGGGATACCATACACGTTACAGGCATTCCATTATGGTCCAATCATTTAATTTAACAGGTCTTGACCGTTGGCCCAGTGTAAGGATGATCCCATTGCAATTCATCAGTATGACTAAATTGATTTTTCTCTGACATAATCTCCTTTTCTTTCACTGTTTAATGCATGTTTAAGCATGATGTTAACGTTTGTAATACAACAAGATGGCGTTTGGTTCCTTTGTAACTGTCACACTACTATATTATTAAAAACAGATCCAATATCCCTATCAAATGTTGAGTAGTATATGTGAATTTCATTGAAACTAAATGTAATAGCTATTATTAGAATTGCACTCCTTCCATGTGGATATCGGAGGAAGTCAGGCCTTTTGCATACTTGTCACTTTCTCCAGAATTATGTGGAACGATTTATCCCGTGGGTTTGATCACACGAACAGGGTGTGATCAAGAGTTGACTGCACTTGATTAAGCCGCCGCTGGAAATGGATTCAAGTCTGGACTGAGCTGTTATGCGTTCCCTGCACGGTGGATCTGGCATCGTGGACGCGAGCGTCGTCATGCTGGTTTGATTCTGGTGTCGTCTAAATGAACAAAATGTGTCCTCAGAACCTTGTCAATGTTACGAGCAGCCGTGAACCCATGACCTCTGGCAGGACCGACGTTTTGGAATATTGACGGTCCCAAGTCTCATATTCCGGTCAATCCCACCCAAAACCGTGAGGCTTGGTCCTCCGTTCGGTTCTCGTGCCAAAACGGATCCGACTGCATAACGCTCACTCATTAATTCTTTGCCATTCCCTAGCTCGGCAATCTGTAGTTGAAATACAGTATCGGCCTTTATCGGAGAAAATGCTGGTCCGCCATTGCCGGCGATGCCAATCTTGACAACGCATGGCCAAATGTAGTCGTTCATGACGGTTACAAGCGGTCAGTACAGGACCCCTAGCAGAACGCCGCCATGACATATTGTTAGCGCTTGAACGACGACGGACTGTGTCATCACCAATGTGTCTCTGTTGGGTACCAACGATATCGATGTTGCGAGCTGTTTAGGTGGATCTGGCGAATCGGTCTTGGTGGTTTTGTCGCAGTGTGTAAGGATCCTGTGGTGGCGTTGTGATCCTCGGTCGACCACTGCGTGGACTGTTCTTTGTGCTATTAGTGGCGATGTATCGCTGCCACAGACGTTGTGTAACGTGTACATTGCAGTTGAAGGCGTTGACTATGGCAGAGGACACTGCCCGTCATTCAAACGTCCTATGACTTGTTCACGTTGATTTGCACTTGGTTATCATGGAATGGCTGTTGCATCCGAAAACACCTCTGAATCTCGACTGGCTTTTACATCCAAGACTGCCATCAGTTGCACGTGCATCTCACGTTTACCGTGAACCGTTGGCTACTGCTTCCCATAACCCAGACGAGACTGCATTTTTCAACTCATCCCCCAATGACCATCAGGGTATTTCGTGAACTTGCATTGCTATCGTACCAAACAAATGTCAAATTACGCATTCCCCAAATAAGATAGACATAACATATTTGTGTCGAAGTTTCATCAACATTTGCACAAACCAAGTTTCTTTAGCAGTTCAGTATTTATATGTATATTTACTTGCATATACGTTGAGCTGATAATCTCGTACTGATGAGTTTCGCATTAATAACCCTACAATAATAGATACTGACCTGCTTTCAGTATAGTTTGCAAATTACCCTATCATAACTGTTGCACTGCATAAAACGTCACATGTACATTCCTCTATAGTACTGGTATTTATAATGGTTGTTTATGATAACACATTTAATATTTCAAATTTACAACAATAGCAATACATACCATAGATCAGAGCATTCAAACAGCTGTTACACATAGAGATATAAATTAAAGTTTGCGAGACGCTCTGCGATTTCATGCGAGTTCGTGTTGCTGAAAATTAAAACAGATAACATTGTGTTCTGTACACCGCTGCCTTATGTTTATACTTTGCTCTCATATAATATTATATCAACACCTTTCTAACTGAGATGATTATGTTTCCAGGGTAAGTTCTGTATGCTGCTAAAACTAAAATCGTTGAAAAGTCGAAGTGCATGTGTGTTGATGTGAACAATCTACCTGACTGAAACACGTCTGTGCACCTATAGCAGCATAACATTGACTTTACTCTATTACTCTGTATAGCAGGAATGGATTTATGTTACATTCACTCAGTTCCACTGAATACTCACTCAGTGTTAGCTTGATATCTTATTTAATATCAACCATACCACGTTCTGTTGTTAGCTAGTTGTGATTCTTCACTTTATACAGTCTGAAAACATCACGTGAGTAGGGAAAACCAACCTGAACCAAGTTATAATCTCGTACAAACATCCGGGCATCCAACACAACACGAAGGCAATATCTGTAAGCAGAGTTGAGGGACATTGCATGCTAAATATGATATGATACTGTAATCATAATAGTATTCTTCTTTATATATGTGTTGAACTGCAACGTTTCCCATGGGAAAAGGGGGACTATTTCTCTTTGCAGAAAAGCATCGCAAATTCTGTATCTATACATCACTGCTTTACGCGAATTTGCGATGACTCATACCGATTGCTAATATATTCGTCTTTTTCTTCACATATTTATTAAACATTTGAATGTGAAGGTCAGTCTACATCTGCATAACAAATCGGGCATAACCTTATAGCATCCAGCATAACAAAGTAATTAAACCTACTGAAAGCTGTTGCCATCGATAATATCCGCTCCAATTACACTCACAATGTGTTCCTCGCTGTCCATCTCCTCTCCAGAAACAGAGGTTCCTGAAATAATATTGCTATTTTCAATCAGTAAACTGATAGGGACCGCATTATGTGTTCATTACATATGAAACTTAATTTGGAATTAAATGCTGCCAAGTTGCCAGTGACATATATCATCTCAACTCTGCACAGTTTAAATATTAATTTATTTAGTATGACGAATTTATAAAAAAATATAATTTGCTTCACCTCGCTGCTTGTAGCAAATAGCTAGACCGAGCAGAAGAGGGAACCAGAATATGATTGTCTGTTTCATCCCCAAATACCTGACTTCCGAGTTCATACTGCTGATATACCCGGACAGAGAACACATCTGGATGTGGATATATTGCGAAGGACTATACTTCTGAACACTGTATACCACAGCCTGGCAAATAAACAATATACATGTAGATAGTTGTAAATCATTGAACACATGTTTTGATAAAATGTTTCAGCAAATATAACCTTCATTTCAAAAGTACTATTTCAAGTTCTCAAAAGAGAAAGCGTTATGCGTTTTCAGAAGCAATAGCAGTAAATTTGAATGTGTCCAGATATTGCGGACTACCGACAGGGTTTATGCCTGGAAATAAACCCATCAAGATCCGACTCCTGCCTGTGACGTATGTCGTGATGACATGACTGGTTGTTTGGATCAGACTCTAGAGAGGTGATTAGCGCACTCCTCCGACAAAAACTGAGCGCAACAGAGATCAGCAATCCTTTCATTGGTATCGACGTGGATGCAACATCCTATCATGTTGTAGAAAGATGGCGGATGATATATCGAAACGTAGGACACGACATAAGGAAGCTCAAAACCACACAGTTACATCTTTCCAATGGGGAACTTAACATATCACGATGTAATATGTTTGTAGAACGCGTATAGCGACGGAGAGTAATCATCCAAACACTATCCGTTCTGAAACATCTCACACACTTCACTGAATGGGGTTGTACCCCTGTGGGCTTCCGCGGAGTTTTGTGGTGTCACGTTGAAAGAATGAGGCCCCAGTAACCAAATTCAACACTGACAAAATGTCCTACTTAATGATACTAAATATAAGTAAAATATTCACTGAAAGCTAGAAAAAAATCAGTAATTCGAAGAAAGTGTCTATAATTTTAAGTAATGTTCCATAATTTTACTTACTTTCTAGGAACTGACAATGACAAGTAATTAAATCAATAGCGGTTATATTAAATGTTAAGCAAATAATTCATAATGCAAATATATTTCACTCGGTTATATATTTTATTATGTACGGTTTTACATTTACATGTATATAATCTCTTTTAGTAGTTTGTCAGTATGTGATAGTCATCGAGTCAAATTATCACTGAAGTTCACAGAAAAATAATTGATGATTACTCATTATTATACACGAGGTCTTCAGTGTTACGCAACCGTTAGGTGTTGACTTTAAACTCTCAAACTCAATCACTGATGCACTCAACTGTAACAAATTGCAATTGAGTTAATGGCTTCAAAATTGAACATTTTACAAATATTGAGGAACTAACACCAATGTAAAAACTGGTAATGTATAATAGTGTTCTTGGTTATTTTAAGCTGGCAATCTTGCTGACGCCAGGGCAGATACTCATCGCAGACAGGAGATCCGGAAGTACCTCGCGTTGGAACAAATACTTGCTTTCTACAGTTCAAGTAAGTTCTAGTTCAAATCAATTTTATTTATATGTGTGGTTATAGTAACTGGCCTCTTTATACAATAAAGAATGAACTGAGGGACAGAGGAGCAAACCTTAGATAGCCGTATAAGGCCGAACTTACAGAACCGTAAGTGATCAATCAATATCATGATACAAGTTCTTTAACTTAGGCCTACACATTGTACGTTTGTATTTGTGCAGTACAAGAGCGAGAAAGAATATTAATAATAATAATAATGGATAGTTCTTTTATAGCGCGGTATCTCCACCCAAGAGTAGACTCAAAGCACTTCCATAATTTAGTTCCAGTAACTAAATATAGATCAATTATCGATCTATCGGCACAAATGCAGCCGTCAGCCTAACTTGCCGATGTGTCAGTTTCATCTGCAGAAATAACACCTGTACCCACTTTTACATGTGTTACATGTCATTTTCAAAGATTTATTGGTGAAAGATATACGAGCATTAATGAACATTTATGAAAAACGTCATGACTCAGAAAGTAGTGCTTTGGAAAAAAAACGTCATTGTGGCTTGCAGACTGTAAGGGTAAGGTTAAGACAACAACTCCTTAACGGAAACAGAATGTCCTACGATACAAACACTAAGAAATGTCACAAAAACTAACACAACTATTTCTATTTATTTTCGAAATTATACTCTACATACCAACGGAATAATCGCCTTTGTAAATTCTCTGAAACTGACACTACGTACTTTGCGAAATTTAATACATTCCGTTTTCATATTAAAATGCCATAAACATCTTCGAACTTCGAACATTAAGTCTGGACAATAATTGTAAACCATTAGTCTACAGTTCAAATAAATCAAGTGGATCAATAAAACCATGTGACTAATAAGTTTCAATTTCAAACACATCTTGGTAAATATGTCAGGTACATACCAAACTCTGTACAATATTAAATGATATATTATAATCCTCTGGGTGTCAATCGTATGATGATCGATGTCACATCGATGATAATTGCAATAATCAATCAATTTAATGAGGCATACGATTCCATAGATTTCTTGAATATAATAACACGTAAACTCTAACTTATTAAGCGTGCTTCCCCCTCCCCTAAAAATATTCAAATTAATAACTGATTGATGACCTGAGTAATACAATTACACACGGTTTATGCCCTCTTTGGCACTTCCCTCTATGGCACTTGCAATTGTAATTACCCTGGTAGAAATTTCCCCCTTTTGGCACCCGATCATTTCGAATGTCCCAATTTGGCACTCCTCTGCAGTGGACTACAACAGATTGACTGCTAGGTAATTAACACTTCTTAATTACCTTTGATTGATTGATAGCACCTACTGCCACAACAAAACATCAGGAAAAAATAGAAGAAAGGCAATTTCAAATATATATGTTATATTTCAGGGTAAGAGGTTCTCAGTTATTTCAAACAAAGATATACAACATATAGGTTTGTACAGATTGTTCTCAGGCCGGCAAGAACAGCTCCGCATGCTGAGTGGTAAGATGGAATGTCTCTTTCACACTTGACATACTCCAAGTCGAGCTTGTATAGACTGGCATTGTTATGATGGACGCGTCTGAAGCAGTCTGTGGTAAATGGAACCTTTCTTGTCTGGCAGCAAACAGAAAAGTTCAGGCACGGATCCAGTGGGCATATGGGAGTGGATAATTAATATATAACTGGTAGAACAGTCTTGGGCAAATTTTGAAAGTACCATCCATTAGCACAGTCGAACTACTGCATAGCGTCCTAAGATTGTCGAAGGTACCAAACACAAGGATACGGCTATCCCCATGTACGTCATCAACAAGAACATAACATGTTAGATGTTAGATATTATATACCAACCAACTTCCTTCTCAATATATAGTATATAACTAAATATAAAACTAACTGCAGTAACAACAATCAGTAGCCTCAATCTTGCTTGGTGTACAACAACCGGTAGCTTCCTAACACTTGCCTAATTGGATTGCATAGCATAACCTGCACACCGTGACCGTTCACACCTCGTTAATTGAAACGGTTAGTTGTTCCCCATTTGGCCCCTGACCTACTCTCAATTTCCCTCCATGGCACATGAAATCAGTGATCTGTGAAGGAGTCAGGTGCCATAGAGGGAAGTAACCTTTTCGTTGTATCTAATGATGGAATGTCATTCTCAGACAACCACTCAAAGTGTCCTGCAGGTAACCGTTCACTCATCGCCCATCCATATAAATTATTAGCGTCCAGATACATAATATATTAAGAAGGCAATTTTGGATCAAAGCCGTTTTTCATATACTCGTTATTAGCTCTCGCATATCTTTTAAAACAATAGATGTACCCCCTCTCAAACCCTTTAAACAAATAGATACTCCTCGTGATCGGTTAATAAATCTATATTCTCACCCGTGAATTTAAATACATACTCCTCGTGATCGGTTAATAAATCTATCTTCTCACCCGTGAATTTAAATACATACTCCTCGTGATCGGTTAATAAATCTATATTCTCACCCGTGAATGACTCTCCAAAATTATCTGAAAAAGTCGCGTTTCTACAAGTAGCAGAACTGTCCAAATACACTTTTATGAAGAAAAACTGTTTTTAGGTGCGTCAAATAAGCGGACAACACTGTTTTGCAAGTTTCGATATGGATTATGACTTGGACATTCTCAGCGACAGTCAGGACTATGTCCGAGAGGTAATAGCGGACGTCCACCGGTCACAAGGCGAAACGGATGACCAGGAGGACACTAACGTAGTCCCATGTATCACAAGTGAGTCTGCACCTAACAGACAAAGACATTATTATGACGATAACGCGGCAAGTGAACTCAAAAAGTTTAAAAGTGCTTCAGAAAGAACAAATGGAGAGAGTGAGGAAAATGGCGGAGTTGATCATCAAACCCGGCTAGTGTTACGAGCAATAGAGGATCTCAAAATTTCATTTGATGACAAACTCCAAGCACTTGAACATCGCATAACATCCAAGCTAAGAGCTCAATTCGGCAGTGAAATTGAAAGTGTCAAATCAGAAGTTTCTACTCACATCCAAAAGCTCGAAGATCGCATGCAATCCGTTGAGCACCATACCAGGACAAGTAACAGTAAAGAACACGAAAATGCGTGTAAAATCGTGTTCATGAATGTTCCCGAGGCGAATGGTGAGAATGTGTCAAACAAAGTTTCAGCGATAGTTGGAGATGGGCTCAAACTACCAAATGTGAAGTTTTCACGTGTCGAAAGGCTCGAGTCACGTAATAAACGGAAACCAGGTATTATAGTGACCTCATGTGGATCAATAGATCAGAAAACAGATGTGATGAAAAAGAAAATTCAACTTAAAGAATCCAGAAATTTCAAAGACATTTTTATTGTAGGCCTACCGTACATAACACCAGCTGAACAACGACAACGTATGAACATGAAAACAATCATTCAGGCTATTGGTGATCCGACACTCTCAATGAGAGGAAACCGTGTGATGTGCAGTAATGACAAACACAACACAAGAAGTCCTCCTCATGTCAGTAGGAAACGTTCAGGACATGAGTATGATCGGTATTCGTCCGTCGCTAAAAACGGAAGTGAAAATAATGACTGGCAGTAAGTGACAGGTGATCGTAGTGATAAGAGGAATGGTGGAAGCAGATCCAGAAGACGATAGGTTACAGCAGGGTTTTGGAACGTAAATGGGTGGAGTGTTGACATTAACTCTGATAATCATATTGTTCGATCAACCTGTGTACAGAACAGTAATTTGGATATTATCGGTATCGCTGAAACTCATCTCAAGGGAAGTGACGTCATATGTGTACCTGGTTATATCTGGGTTGGACACAACAGGACCGGTATCCACCGTCGTGCAACATGTGGCTCTGGGGGCGTGGGATTCCTAATCAAAAAACGTATTTTACACATGTACGATCTGAAAGTGCTAGATAATTTATATGAAGGCATCTTGTGGATTTCAATGAAAGACAAGACTTTCAACGTTCAGCAGCTGTTTTGTGTGTGTTATTTACCGCCAGAAATCTCCAGTCGTGGTGTTGATGCACATGATTTCTTCGATACACTTTTAGTTAATGTACATGAGTATCAAAAGCTAGGTAGTATATCTGTGTGCGGAGATTTCAACAGTAGATGTGGTAATATACCAGACTTTATTGAAGGTGTAGATTGTGTTCCTGAACGCAATGTCATAGACTTTAACAGAAATAGCTATGGCGAAATTTTATGTGACTTTTTAATTAGATGTAACTTGTGTATTTTGAATGGTCGAAATTACACTACAAATGGTTACACGTCTGTCTCAGTACGTGGTTGTGCGGTAGTCGATTATTGCATTGTACCCTATGAGGATTTACAGTGCTATAGTGATTTCTGTGTTTATCAAGCGAGTGAATTAGTAAGTCAGGTGTGCGGGAGTGTTGGTGTAGACCCTCGCCTTATACCATACCACTCTCTTTTGTCTTGGAGCTTCACTTTGAATGAAGCGGCCAGTGTTACGTCAGATGTGGCGTCGGACTTTCAATCACATTATGTAAACTTCAACCTACAGAACATTCCCTCAGACTTTCTTGGTAATGACAGCACTATACACGCCTTACAGCGAACTATCAGTTTGTTAGAAACTAATAAGACTACACAAGAAAGTGTAAATTCTGCTTATAAAGTTTTTGTGACCATGTTAAGAGCGAAATGTTAGAGAAACTTCGACATGTTACTCGTACTATCTCACTCGGACATAATAACAAGAAAAGGCGATGTAAAAAGCCTTGGTGGAATGATAACTTATCACAACTGTGGAACGATTTGTGTAAAAGTGAGAGATCGTGGCTCAAAACTAAGGGTCCAAATAAAGCTGAGTTTAAAGCTGCATATGTCAGAAAGAGAAGACATTTTGATAGGTGTGTGCAGCGCAGTAAGCGGCAGCATGCTAAAAGAATACAGACGGAATTATCTGAAGCAGCGGAAGTTAACAGTCAGTATTTTTGGAAAACAATTGGAAAGTTGGGTGTTGGGAATGAGCGCGGGAAAGCTATTCCCATGGAGATGTCAAGACCTGATGGGTCTGTAAGTACTCATGTTCCGGAGATTCTGGATAAATGGAAATCGGACTTTAACGATTTACTTAATGTTCACAAACCTGTACCTGGTACAGTTCCTATTCCCTTTCCTGTTGATATTTTAGGTTCAACTAAGAGTCAAACAGGGAGCTGTTTTAACGACCTCTTTACTGATGATGAATTAAGCACTGCATTGCGATATGCTAAAAATGGCAAGTGTACCGGTGTTGATGATATACCCGTCGAGGTGTTACGCAACCGTGTTTCTAAGCATTTTTTGTTGTTTCTTTTTAATACATGTTTTGATAAAGGAGTTATCCCTGACACGTGGCGCTATGGCATCATAAACCCAATACCTAAGTCGAATATGTCTGATCCACGTGACCCCCTATCATACAGAGGTATTACACTGACCTCTAGTATTTATAAATTGTACTGTAGTATTTTAAATGTTAGACTGTCTGCATGGGCTGAAGAAAATGATTTGATTGCAGATGAACAAAATGGTTTTAGAAAAAATAGAAGTACTATTGATCATTTATCCACGTTAACGTCCATTGTTGAAAATAGAAAAAAGAAGAAATTGTCTACATTTGTTGCGTTTATTGATTTTAAGAAAGCGTATGATTCGGTAGATCGATTAATATTATGGGAGAAACTGAAAGCGTTTGGTGTTGGTGGGAAGATGATGCATGCTCTACAAGCTGTGTATACAAATGTATCTAGCTGTGTGCGAGTAAATGGTTTTAAAAGTGGTTGGTTTGATGTCAACAGTGGAGTGAAACAGGGTTGCCTGCTCTCCCCCCTTCTTTTTAATATGTACGTTAATGACTTAGTTGCTATGATTAAGGAGACTGGAAAGGGTGTGTCCATAGATAATGAAGTTGTGAATGTGTTACTATATGCCGACGATCTGGTTATCTTGGCGGAAAGCGAGTCCGATCTGCAATATATGCTGGACTGTTTAAATGTGTGGTGTTTTAAAAACAAAATGACTGTTAATCCAGATAAATCAAATATTGTTCACTTTTGTAACCCCGCCACACCTAGGACAAATTTTCGTTTTATATGTGGTAATGATATTTTAAATGTTGTCAACAAATATAAGTATCTCGGTTTAGTATTAAGTGAACATCTGGATTTTAACGTTACTGCAGATGCAGTTTCTAAGTCCGCCAGTAGGGCACTTGGTCTCCTTATTGTTAAGTGTAAATCATTTGGTGGTATGGCTTACAACGTTTTTAGTAAATTATATATGTCCATTGTTTTACCTGTTATCACTTATGGTGCCTCCATTTGGGGCACAAAAGAGTATACAAGTGTCACCAAAATACAAAACCGTGCATGTAGATATTTTTTAGGTGTGGGTAAATATACACCAAATGATGCAATAAGTGGAGAAATGGGATAGACCTCGCCTTTAGTACATCAGTGGAAAACAGTTTTATCACAATGGCGAAGACTTGTTAATATGGATAAAAATCGTTTGAACAAACGAGTTTTTATATGGTCAGAGCTGAAAAGTTTTAAGAATTGGAATTACTATGTTAGACACTTTTTTATTGCACAAAATATGCAACATTGTTATTCCACAGATGTTTTTATACCAGGTATACTGAGTGTCTTGTTAATAATATCTTGGAAATGTTTTGTCAATCACTTGTTAAATCCTGGTCTGATAAAATTGTTTCAAATAAGGGCAAATTACGTACATATCGTTGTTTTAAAAGAGATTACGCTGCTGAAAACTATGTATGCATGAATTTACCAAGACAATATAGAAGCGCCCTTGCTAAATTTAGATGTGAAGTTGCCCCTCTTCGCCTTGAAATGGGACGATAAGAAAATCTCCCTGTCCACGACAGGATATGTCTCGTATGTAAAAAACGGTTGTGTTCAAGATGACTTTCATTTTTTACTGCAATGTCCTGCATATTCGGATATACGTTTTAATTTGATTAACAAAGCTACATTCATTTTACCCAGTTATTCTCTTTTAAATGACAATCAACAACTGTACTTTTTATTGTCTGATGAAAACGTAACTTTTAATGTTGCCAAAACCCTTTACTTTATGCTGTGGCGGCGTCGAGCCCTACTTTACTTTTAAGTTTTTTTCTTCTGCGTGTACATGTAAATAACATTATTTTAAAACGACTCTTTGTGTGTACATAACCTTATAACAGAGTAATTGTAACTGCATCTTTTATTGCTACAGTCTCTCGTATTTTTCAATCAAAGGCCTGTGATTTATATCTATGTTTTTATTTGTATATTATGTTGAACGCAGGGCGATACTTTAATAAACTATCTGTCTGTACACATGTCTGTCTATGTAAAAACAAAGTGAGCTTAATTAGGTATTTACACATCGTGCACTCATGGCACATTTTATAAACTTAGGCAATGTGGGTGACTGGAAACGGTGGGGGGCGGGGGCCGAATCGAGAACCCAAGGGTGCAATTAAAGCATTATGCAATAGGGCGTTATGTAATCACCGGATGTTCAGTATGACCCTATGATTAACAGTGTAATATTTTTTTAATCCTCTCTCAGCTCAAGCACACGTTAAAAGTCAACTTATTTTACGTCGCTTTTTGCCTCCCGAAGGGTGGCCACATCGCCGACGAATCAAGCACACGTTCTGGTTGAGACAACTGACTTTCAGCTCAGCGGCTGGTCGATGCGCAGGCTAAGGTCATTAGTCGGTGAGCAGGTAGAAGGCCTGGTAGTTAATGAATTAAAAAACATTTGGCCCAGGAAATCACATCAAAGATTTCCATCACATCACTGCTCAGGTACTGTTAAAGCGAGGACCATGAAGCTTTGCTTGGAGAATGAGAACAATTTATCCAGATTTTTTTTAAATGTGTGTCTAGAAAACATTCCGCTGGGTCATTTTTGGGCGAAAAGCACAAATTCTAACCAATGCCAATTAAAAGCAATTCTTTTCAATTCCTATCACTTTTGTTAAAGAAGAACTCTCTATTAAAATTTAGGTGTTGATTCCACGTTAGATTAAAACCGTTTTATGGTGATATTGGTTTTAGTTTGGAAATGACCATTCTGCCAAAATTAATGTTCTTCTTTTTCAGGTAGGTGATGGCCAT
>JAUELE010145419.1:0-14061 GCA_031471655.1 Diodora aspera
AACATCTTTACATGTAACAGTATTGGGTTTTTAATCATTTTGTTAACATTATGTAGCACAAAAGTAGTAATAATTTTAAATAATTTCCACATTGGCCATGATTCCCCGTAAAATAATTTCTGGGGGAAACACTGCACATTGACAGTATAAATATGAAATCTACATTGACAGTATAAATATGAAATCTACATTGACAGTATAAATATGAAATCTACATTGACAGTATAAATATGAAATAGAATAAAATTATTCAAACAGCACATGATACATCGCCCAAAGTTTATCTATGGGCATAGTTGGTTGTCTTTCCCGTGCTAAGGATAGGCTATCTTTGTTACTGAGTTTCGCATTACATTGAGAAAAATATCTGATAATACGGAAATGTGTGTTGGGGTGGGGGCTCTACCCCCACTCTGCTTCCACCGCCCATTTGAAATGCAGATCGATGTTAAATAACCACAAGGAAGTTTGTTGCTACGCTTCCCACAATTAACAAAGAGTGGCTTGTTTTTGCAATTCAATGGGAACAGATGTACATACGTCTTTTGAACGCCCATGAATACGACATACAATGCGTATTAAATCCGTGCGGAGGATACGCCAGCACAAAGAACCGGTCACAATAATCAAGGGGAATTAATGACTTTTGATGGTTTCAATTAAATCCGACTCATAAATACCAGTCTGCGGACTCCGGTCGCTGGGGCCTTGTCATACATCGATCAGGGGAAATACACAGCCACGTCGTATTATCGGTATTTGTCAGTTAATTAATTACAGAAGACACTTTCTTATTCGCCGGCTTCTGCGGATAATACAGGCGTAGATTACGGAGCATCAAGAGCCATTACAATGCTCGCTGAGGCTCTTCCCGTCACCACGAACAAGTCGGCCAACTTTTTCCCTCCCAGTGGGAGAGTCTCGTTATAACTCGTCGTCTTACCGCAGTAGGATCCCTCTTAAGTCCTATTTAAATCTCGATTGATGGATTGCCGATCTGTTCCGAATGTAGCATTGATAGATAGCCTATTCCGCCATCGGATTTGCGGACCTTTGCGAAACCTAAAGAAACCGCGTCACGAATCCCACGAGAGGAGATCGGTCTGGCTTTCAAAGGGAGGTAACTCCTCAAGGGAAAAACCGGTTATGGTTGTCTAATTCTTAATCAAAATCATTTTTACCAAATGACCAATCCAGTGAAATGATCATTTTGCTTTTTCATCCAGTGACGCTCTCAATTATGGTTAGCTCAGCTAAAATCTTCTGATGGCAGTGACGTGGGAAACACCGTCGAGATTTGACCGAGATGTGTATGCATTTGATAGGCCTATCGAAAAACAGGGACCAACAAGTTTTTTATACAATAAAACCCACTATAATATTCAACAGTATCACTTTCACATATAATGGATATTATAAAAATTTCAAAATTTCAAATACATTTTTTAGAAATTCCAATAATTAAAACAAAAACATTTTGTGGTAAAATCGATAAGTTTGTCTGAGGTTTGTATTTTTATATTTTGAGAAAACCTTATTTAATCTTTTTTCGTTAGTTCCTTATACTTTAATTGCCAAAAAGAAGTAGTTCGGTAAAATATTTCGAAATTAATCGAATGTTAATTTGAGGGGTATATTAAATATCTCACAATTTACACCAATAATATTACAATAAAGATTGATTTTGTTGAAAAATAATTGCACCGACGCTTAGTTTCATGTTCGAGTCTCTGAAGGCAGTGGTGAACAGCATAGCTGTTGGTGAATTGGGGGTTGAAATCTGTGAGCTGGTACATGTACTTATAAATCATGAATGTTGTTATGTTTAAAAAGAACACACCAGATCGTCCCTGCTCGTCGTATGTTTGGCCAGTGACAGGAAGGGACCACGCCTTAGGTCAGATCGAAATCAGGACCAATATTTTCTGTATGTCGCTGCAGGTCGCTTTCCACCTTACCGATGCCAATAAACTTGCCAAATCTTGCGTCTTTCATATCAATAGATTCTTATCATTGAATGTGGCAATTTTCCTTCTTGCATATTAACAGATTCTTAAAAAATAAACTTGGCAATAGTCCGTCTTTCATATCAATAGATTATTCTCATTAAACTTGGCAATCTTCGGGCGTTCATATCAATCGATTTGTGTCAGAAATATGATTATGCCAATATTGGTGGTGAAAATTTTATACAGTTTTTAAAATAACCGTCAAATAATATCATCATCTGTGCAGCTCGTTTCTTACGCGCCTTAGGGCCAGCACGTGGACGTGATATGATTACGAGAGGTGGATACTCAAAGCGCGCCATATCGTTACTCTGGTCATTGCAGAACTGTACCGTCCACAACATATCACCACTCCTGATGGAGTATACAACCCAAGGTGCCTGTAAGGCGCTAGAAGGTTAACTTTATCATCTCTTTCCCATCAGGTACCCACTTTTAGCAGGTTCGACTGAGGCAATTTCCGAACAAAGCCACTTGCCCAAGGTGACAGTCAGTGTCTCAGTGCGATGCAGGGGCGAACCCTTGATGGCCTCCAAGCTTCGCGACTCCAGCTAGTCACTGCCAGTGCTCTACGTTGCTAACCTTCTTAAGCTTGTGACTAATTGTGAGCATTGCACGAGACCAACTCACCCACTCACTTATTTGTATTATACATACTTCAGAACCTTTTTGAGAGTCATAACTCACGCAGAAAATTACTGACCCTCACACAAACACATCCAAACGCACCTACACATTAAACTGACCAAAATGCGTTGTACGACATAGATTAAACACGGATTATTCTTAGAATGATCTTCACACAAAGCGAATGGTTAAGGTTAAGATGATGTATGAACTATCAACCATTTCCAACAAATTGCATGATATCAGAACGTTACTCTTACGGTCATATATCACATTTTAAATTTATTTTGAAGTACATTTAATGTTTATATTCATAACACCAGCAATAAATCGACTTAACGTGTCCAATTAATGATTGAAGCCGTTGTAGTTACAGATCTGCGCCCACTATAGTAGATACAATTTAATTCAAGCAGCGAAATCCTGAAGCAAATGGCCATCGAAATATAATACTCAGTTTGAACTAAATGTTAAAGCAAACGACTTGAATGCAAATGACTGACTAATAACACTGCGATATCGGAAATTTAAAGTTTGTAAGCAGTGAGACGGAATAGCATTCTGCACGAACTGCAATATCCCGCCAGTATGTGACAGTTTGAATCACTAATATATTAGTTTATGAGTAATGTATTGTTCATCCGTTGTTAATAAAATCCCTGGCGATAGTGAGGATTTAAATCGAAACACCAAAAATCATTCATCACTTTCAAGACGATTAGAAGACATAAATTGGTTTCCAGGGCAATATATTTCCAAATAATGGAAATTTTATTTATTTTCGACTTCAAATGTTTCATTTAAACCTATTAATGTCAAAGTCTAAACGCGCTGTTTTAAGAAACGAGAAAAGAAAATTGATAGCCATTTTACAGCGGCTACAGACATCGATGCGGGTGTTTACTTGGTTGAATATATTGACAAAATGTCAACGTACGTTTCAATGTCTCTTTGACGTAAATTCTAACAGTTTTCTCAACCTTGTCATTCTCTAAAAAAAGTTATGTCTTTGTCAATATCTGAAATCTGAGAAACGAATCTAACATGAGTCCTAAAATTTCGATCGTATTTTAGTTGAAGATCAAGACGCCGAATGGATGTTCGCTGGTGGTTGTTGAATATACTGGGTTTTGTCGTGTACACGCCGGGCAGAGAATTATCCAGTTTGACAAGTCACGTGATTGACAATATGGCTAAAGTGCGGGACATTTACATCTGATCTATTTACATCTGTTAAAGAATTTTAAATTCATGTATGCTGACGTAGAAAAGAACAAATATAAATAAAACAAATATGTAAAATCTCTGTCCAACTCCATGTGTCAGTGTGTCACTGTTCATCAAAACTAATGCTATCTTTTAATTATCACCACCAGAGTTTCGTCATGCTAAACCAACGCTCTCTTGAATACGTTTCCATGCAACATACTTTCGTTTGTACTTGCGTGTTGACCATGGTATAGTTTGTTTGGACATCAGAATATGATCGCTTATGTCGTGAATGCAATCATTCAGATATGTTATTGGAGTCCAACAATTGGGATGACACCTCACTGAACAGTAGCTATTATAATACCGTTAAGGTTGCACCCTGTTCGGGCACCAATCGCCAGCCTTAACTTGCTGCAAGCGTTTGTGGTAATGAATTGAAAAGAATCTTCATTACCACAAAAGCTTGCAGCACAACTTCTATGCAATGTAGATAATGTATCACTGTTTGTTTTCTGAAGAAAATTGATAAAGTTTATGTGTGTGTGTATTTCTCTGGGTGTTGGTGTGTGGATGTGTGTGTGTGTGTTGTGTTTGTCCATCAAACAAATAGAGGGTTTTGGGTAGGCTCTTAGACAAGGTTCATTTCTTATGTAACAGGGCATTTTGAAATAAAATACAAATTACAAAAAAAAACAAAAACAAAAAACCCTTACAATATTAAATGAACAATGATTCCCAAACTTGGTTCTCTACCAGGGCATCAGTTCAAAAAGTGCCATCTACAAAGGATGTGTTTCCTGTTTATACGCTATAGATTTCCAGTGAAGAGCACGCGGTAAACTGTTATCATAATGACATTAATTGTGCATTTACTTACTCTGGGCGCAAATTAAAGCAAGCACTCTATGGGCTTGTCCCCAAACAGGGATAACGAGGGGGAGGGACGCTGCTCTGCCATTACGCTTGTCTTGAGCTAATAATGCATTAATGCTTTTTAAAGGACAATTTAAGCCTAAAACACCATCTAGGGCCTCTTTAATAAACCTTGTAAGCACCGCGAGTGTTTGGATAATGGAGATTACTGACTCGGAACAATGGCTCAATAAGAAGTGGGAATCACGCTTGATTCCCTAGGCGGCCACCAGATGGCGTGTTCAAATTGTTTGACTGGATTTCTGTTCATGGCGGCGCATGCGTGGTGAAATTGCAGAATCGTGTGATTGAATTTTTTTCACAAGGTGCGTTTATGCGAACGTGTGACGGTCTAAGAGTTACACGTGGTCTGACGCTCTTGCACTTAAATAAATGATATTTTTGTGCGAATTCGTTGTTCTTCCTTTTATTCAATACGATGTTCATACCAAGTTACAATTTGTTGTCCTAAATGTAAGTTTCCAGGAAGATACTTTCGCCAGCGTGTCAGTGAACACCTACGGAAAATAATTCCAAACCAAATTATATCTACCTAAACTTCCTTCAATAACTAATTGGTATTGCCTAGCTAAGAGCTTGGTCATGATCAGAGACGGCACAAGAGTTTATCTGCGTTTACGAATACCCGATCAGAGTCTTATCTGGCGGGTGCAAGCCCCGCCCATTTAGACTCAGACGGATTAAGCCATCATCAGCACCGCCGGTCATCTTCATCTTGTACCCAAAATTTCATATTTTCAACCATGACATATTGCTCATCCTCGAACGTCCCATCCAAGGACCTGGAGCTGCGGGTGTTCTACCCACCCCTGCCTCCTAAATTGTTCACTCATCTTAGCTATGAATGTCAAGAGTAGTTGGACAATTGCGAGCAAGTGACCTGAGTGTAAACACGTAGCCTTTATCACCGCCTGGTCAACGATGGTGCTCGAAGTCATTCAGATCTACCCAAGCGTGGTGATACTGCGTGCGGCGGATGACCAGCCATCTGATAAAGAGCAATGGCTCGATGAGACCCAGGAGATTTAACAATGCTGCAAACTGCAGATACATTGACTTTGAAGTACCTGCTTGACATGCCTAATGTTTATAGGGAAGGGTGGGCGTTCTTTTATTAACTGCTCCAACACGCTTTCAACGGCGCTGTATTTACCATTACGCTTTTACATTTCTTGTTATATCTTAACATAATCAAAATTATATTGGAGAAGGGGAACCCATCGATCTATGTATTATTAAGCATGAACTACATTTATACTGACGTCCAAAAGAAACGACAGAGAAAATTTATTACAACCTTAATCAACTCTTGTGTCACTGTTTATCACAAATGTTCTTACTTTTGAAAAATTTCGTTTGATCCACATCGTGCTGCAGAAATACCTCTGAAAATAGCCAGCATTTATTTGTATTTGTCCAGTCGTCTCTGAAATCTTGATATAGTTTCTTTTGAACGTCAGCATGTTCTACAGGTCACATCTGAAGCTGTTATGTCCATTTCAAAATAAATAATTATTACTAGAAATATTGTTTATACCAATTAAACGGCAAATGAAAGATCAACATCTATGCTGATCAGTAAACATTATATGTTCAGATTGTTCGGTTATAACAGGGGTTTTTAACAAAATGTTGAGACTCCCTGGTTATAATAATGATTCGTGAGAGTTATCTGCACGATAGACGCAATGGTTCTATAGGCAATTTTTATTATGAACTAATCTGTCAAAATACCGAGAACAAAACTGGGGCATCGAGAGGGCCCATAAATGATAGAGATCTTATGCTCACTGATCATCTAAAAACTTAATCCAATGTTTCACCAATACTGGTTCTATGAAATATAACCGTACAAGCCCTTGACTTCTTTGTTTTGCCGATAATAATATCCCTTAACAGCTCCGTGTTTTAAACAGTCAAGATGGCGCCTGCACTTTTGCGCATGTCAGAACCCATTTACGTCAGGCTTATGTCGTAATTACCTGAAACCCTTTAGCTGCGAGCATCTGACGGCAATCGAAGAAATTGCGATCGTTTAATCACAGACTTTAATGTTACCCGCATTTCTGAATTCTGAGAGCTGTAAGAGGATTACGCCTAGCCATTCTGAAAAACTAAGCCGGCAAGTAGACAGACAACCCTTCCGAGTACTGTACTCGCGTTTATGTCAAAACTACACTTGTTTATGTTCCCTCACAAACCATTAGGGGATGGTTTTCCAGCGCACTACTAATTTCGTTTATCCTGTATTTATTTGTGAAAGACTAATCACGTCTATTAATTTAGTTTCAAGTGCAAAGGTTTGGAACAACTGTTGGCTGTGTTTTATTCAAAGAGCTATTTGCCAATTATTCTAATAGGGATGTTCGAATTGCAGTAATCTTTCTCTTTTGTGCATCTATTTGATACCATTCCTAATCCCCAATTTATTACTGCCATCCACGCTAATCTTACAGAAGCTAAATTATGTATCTCTCTTATGGGACTATGTGCATATTTCCACTAGACAATGACAGTTTAAAAGGATCTATTTAGAGTTGAGACTTTGTCAAAGTGGGTTTCAAATTAGGTGATATATTGACGTCCAAAAAAAACTATACCAGAACATTCAAAAGCTACTGAAAACACAGACCATTGTTGGCTCCTTTTGGAGAAACTTATTCAAGACAGTGTTGATTTAGAATGATGGAAACCAAACAAAACCCCATTAAAGTCACTTATTACGAACATGTTTGATAATCATGACACAAACAGGAGTTGACAGAGAGTATCAGTTTTCTCTCTATCTTGATCTTGCATTGTTCGATATTTTGTTCAGTTTGTTTGGACATCATTTCTTAAAAACAAGCACTTGCGACATGTTGACTGGATTCAGAAACTGACAATGAAATATGCCACGTATTTTTGTATATTCTGAAATATTAGCGATTGCATGAATTGACTCTTTTGTTTATGAAGCAATATCTCGGCCAGCAAGATCCACAGTGTGCAAGGTGTACATCGGGAGAACTGCTGGTCAACACGCCACCGACAGAAAGAGAAGTGAAAGCGACTATTCTCCATTTTAGTTATCTGTTATTACTGGACGTCTATACGTTTCAAAAGACAGTTCCACAGAAGAGTAAACCATGGAGTATATCAAGATACAGTAATAATGTCTTTCATTTCAGTTTTACGTTATACATAAATAAATGTGCAGAGAAACATACACTCTTGGAATTAGGGTCTTGAATATGGGTGTATTGCAAATCTATTGATTCTTTTGTCTGTACATGTAAATGGTCAATTTATGCACAATTAGATATACTTCTAGCAGTATAACACAAGAAATAAACCCAGGTTAGGCGAGATGCACTTTATTCAGAAGCGAGTACTTTGTTTTACATCAGACAGATCATGGTCGTATAATGAATATGAAGAACTATGAAGACATTATTGTCAGGAACAATAATATCAATGTGAACAATCAGTTTACCGACATGAGATAACATTTAATGTGAACAATCAGTATACAAGCATTAAAGTATTCAGTTGATGTTATGCTACACCAAACCACAAAGTAAGCCCAGACACATAAAGCATGAAAAGACATTTGTTAATGTAATGAAGCTCGCACAAGAAACTTTCAAAGCAGTTGGATAGTCACCTGACCATTGCGTAAACACTCACAGTACCCGAAGGTAATCTAGTAAAATATTTACCTGACATTGTTGCCAGTAAGACCATTTGACAAATGGTAACAATGGCTTCCGCGTCGTGGTCTGTAGCCGCATGTAACTGTAAGCAGCGCACCGACGGGCGTAAACACTGACTAATCTAGATGTTATAGCGGCAGATAGAGAAGGCCGTGTCTGTAAGACCGTCTCAGACAGTTAAGAAGGGATCACTCCACAGACGGTGCTACTTATATCAAGTGTTGTGTTTGATATAACTGCCAGGCACTGTTCATCCAGTAATGCTCGTCTTATGTAAATTTCTTAACGTGTCATGTACATTTCACTAGATAAGCACGCTGTAATTGACTGTTGTACGTCGCTTATGCAATGAATCCGGGAACAGCTCCAATTGACTGACTGAACATAGTCCTTCATGTGTATTGGTATTGTGCGCGCTGATATTTTAGTCAAAGGAGAGTCACACGAACAAGGGCACTAGGGATGACACGGCTCATAATAACATAATGAACTGTATAAAACCAACAGACCAAACTCAGGTCACATTCTACGACACACATCGTCTTACTGGGGCCATATTCTTCCCATATGAAAGTTGCAGTCATGGAAAGGTCTTTTAAATAACCACCATGTCTTAAATAATCTTCTCATTATCGTATGATATAATTTACAAAGGACGTTGTGTAACAGTAGTAGCAATGATCTTTAATCGTTCGGCCTCAAATTAGACGTGCACTAGCCTTTGAAATCCGATGTTTGCTGTAAGAAGCGAAATGTGTGTCTTTGTTTTTACTATTTTTATACTTCGCATCTTGATTCTCTTCTAGATGGTACGCGTTCTGTGATGGTTGTAAACTGTCTCAACAATGTTATCCTATCACACCTCAAAATTAATGTGTTCAGCTCCCGTATAACGCGTTCACTAGGACAGTTATTGTAACAACCGCCAGGCCCTCTACCACCCAGCCTAACAATATATCCCATTTCACCAGTTGATGCAATACAATATACCGTACTCTCTAAAGATGAGATATAGTCTGAGTTTCTGACCTTAGATCCTGACCCAGAGATACCTTTGAACATGCGGGATCTGTCATACGGTCAGAAATAGTTCTTGTATCCAAATCGATAGTAGCGCATCCAGAATAGCTTCGGACGTGGGTAGCCTACTCGTCAAAATTGTCCCTTGTCATTGATTGACCTTGTGACGTCGAAGAGCAGGGACAAGTTGTCCCTGTGACGTCGTAGAGCAAGTGCCTTCATTAGCATAAGGCTATATGCATGAACTACGTCACAGACTTTTCAAAATGTCATCAAAGCGCTGAGACATACACATTTCGAATTCCAAGCCCCGTAAAGCTTTGTTCAGGGATCGTCACAGCAATTTAAGGTCTTGGCGTAGCTACAAAATTATCCCTGAAGCGATCCGGATCAGACATAGCTGCACGCAATGTATCTGTTCTCTGTAACAGAACAATTTTGACCAGTACCCATCGCCAAAACCACTTCGTATGCGCTACTATCGATTTTGATACAGTAACCATCTCTGACCTTATGACAGATCCCGCATGTTCAAAAAGTGTATCGTTATCAGGATTTAGGTCAGAAACTCGGACTAGATGAGATATTGTCTTTCAACTATAACATAATAGGTCACAACAGACTTCATTATGGGCGAAGGCAGTTGCTTCAGAAGAAAAAACCATGGATTCCTGTTTTCATTTACTAAAAGCATGAGCATACCGATCGCTATTCTGTTTAGTAAAGCAGTCGCGGCAGCAGCAAACCTTATGGCCTACAACAAGACATGAAAACATTTAATGAAAATTTCACCGTTAACGCTGGATGCAATGAAACTGAACACTAAGCTCTTTAACGCCATCGAGTCAGACATGTCGTTAAGGAAGACATATATAATGTAGAATGTTCGTTGTTAACATTTTCACGCAGCACAGTTTGACACTGTGATTGGGATATAAACACAATGAGATCAATAAAATAAGAAATAACTGGACACTACTAAGTATTATTTTATTTCAAGGACTATAAACCAAGTAGGCGCACGTATCGTCTTTGAAAGCGTTTACCAAAGATGTCGCGCGGCGTGGACAACGACCTCACAGACATTGCGGGCGCATCCCATAGGTCAGAATCGTGTGAAGAGAGAATCTCTTCACAATATTCTGACTTCGCGATATAATAATGTTGAAACTGTTGTGTCTAGCACGAATTCTGGTATAATTAAATTATAATTATATTTCATGGTTTAACTTATGATATATAGCTTCCATCTTTAGAATCGTGCGGACATTTAGACGACTCCTCGGTGAATTTTACCTATTTGCACAGGAAATGACTAAATGTAAAGCACTTTGTAACCACGTCCTCCTTAAATGCGCCATTTCCTTTCCAAAACACCACAAGCGTGAAATCAGCCAATCACGTCAACTTATTGTCATTGTCACCGAAGCTTTGCTTACAACCAATCAAAGTAATTGTTACATGGCTGACTGGTTCCGACTGACAGTTACGCGATTAGTGTCTACAGTAAACGCAGCACCGGGGCAAATTGAGCAGAATAAATACATTTGTAGGTTGGCTCCTTACCGGGGCTGGAGGGCGAATAGGATTAAATGCAGTACGCCATCAGATCGCTTGATTTTATCGGGAAAAGCTCAGGAGATTTTCATGATTCACTGATGTTACAGGGGGCCTCGTGCCAGAAAGCTTAATCGTAAAAACTAGGATTTTAGCGGCTTTGTTACTTTCTACTTAGCAGGAGCTTAGGCCCTTGCTTAATCAAGCGATTTCCCCTCTCTATCATTTAATTGCACAAATTGCCAGCGGATCAGCCCAGAACGGCGGACAAGGGATGAACACGTCTTAATCCGCCGTAAAATATAGTCCCATTAAGGGCGAGCTTTTGTGCACTGAGTGGCACTCCTCCTCATGAGTGACAGTTTCATTGTCAGCTGAGTTCCCGATAACATCAAACTACTTCCATGATAACAAATACTAAACACACAGGCGTTTGGGCCACGACAGGTTCTCTTGTGAACAGGTATTTGGCGCACAAGTTGTGTAACGCTTTTCAATTCAGTAAATGTTTGCATTCTTTAATGGAAAACTAACCTTTTTATCTTGTGACACAGTTCAGATAACATGAGACAATTGGCAATGAATTATTTAATAAACTGTTCGTGCATCATTAATAACACATAAATTTACAATAATATCAACATCAACGCGCACTAACAGGTATTGAAGTTGAACGTTACAGCAAAATATCATGAACACTAATTTGTGCAACTATATGACAATCATATTTCGTATTGCATTATTTTGAAGTATTAAATACATCTTACATTATAAATGGGGAAACATTTTATACGATTTTGTTGGTATATTTGCAGCACGATATACTTAAGAAGAAAGAAGAAATGTATGTTTATTAAAGTGGCACATGTTACATGGAATACAGAATAGGTACTCCAGAGCAAAAAAAATCTAAAACATCTAACGCCCGGCCACTGGGCCTATGAGTCACAAAATACTTAAAAACATGTCATAAAAGTACATCATGATAAACATAAATACAGGTAAATAACAACATGGGAGTATGGTACAAAGATAACCTGAGTAGCATATTAAAAGAAAGAAAATGTGGCCTCTACTCGCACAGTTACCCATAAAACAGCTTCCCCTAGACTAACACTTAGTCTATTAAAACCTATTCATCCAAGAAACTGCAGTTTTCATTATTATTTTTTTAAACTGAAAATGAGCCTTCTCGCCTCTGCTGTTAAAACAAATCAAGGAACATAGACTGGCTTTAATAAGAAACTAGACTTGTCTAAATCTTGAAATTTAAAACCAAAATGATTTCACAGTCAAGGCGCAGGACTAAACTTCCCCTAGTCTTGATCTGTCTCCCAGACCCTACAGCATGCAAAGATAATGGAGCCTGCTCAAGTCTAGATATTTAGCAAGTCTAGGATTTCTCAGCTTTAGGAAATTAGGAATATCCCTGGGCTCCTTTTCTGGTTTTAGTATTTTAATATTTTAAGTAAATAATTTTGTAGATTAAACTTATTTCTAGGACTAAATGTTAGTCTAAGTTTTCCCTAAAGAACAAGATCAAAACAACAGAACTTGAACAAAACATGGAAGACAAACTAAAACTGATATAACAGGAGAAGATGAAACAAGCACGGAGCTAGGCTGGAAACAGGACAAATAGAAACAGAGCAGGAACTAAGTAAAACGATATTAGCTGGTCTATTCTCTTCAGGTGTTAGCACTGATAACAATACACAGATGGTAGAGAAGTGGTCAGTGATGTAATAGGGTGTACTGCAGAATAAATCTGATATGATTGACTCGGAAAAGGGCAACTCAGAATTTAATCGATCACAACTTCTTTATCATATTTGGGCGACGTTTCAGTGCTTGTTCTCATACGATCATCAGGCATCTTGAAAGATAATCCTCATCCTTTCGAAATTGCTACACTTGGTCATCCAAGCAATCTCTTCTGAAGAACATGTAAGTATAATTAGGGTGCGGCCATTTGGTTTGTATGGGGGCCAGGCTGAAGGATATTGCTTTTGCACACGTTTTTCTAATTAAAAAATAATAATTTAAATTAAAAAACAGCAGCTATAGTTATATCTCATGTCATGAGGCAATCAATTTTTCCTTACATAATTTGTCACAAACTACTTATATTTTTGAATAGTTTTTATTTGAGGTACGCTTGTTTGATAATGTAATTACCGGAATATGAAATGTAGTTAAAAGGGGGAGATTAAGGTCAATGAGAAAGTCCCCTCCCCTGAAAATTAAATGGCCCT
This sequence comes from Diodora aspera, assembly GCA_031471655.1. Classification (NCBI taxonomy): domain Eukaryota; kingdom Metazoa; phylum Mollusca; class Gastropoda; order Lepetellida; family Fissurellidae; genus Diodora; species Diodora aspera. The sequence goes on from JAUELE010145419.1 coordinate 13,309, forward strand.
GCTTGATGGTAGTCTTGCTCCAAGGCTGTACTGCAATATATTTAACCATTCGCTCAACCTCATGTGGTAACAATTAGCAAGTCTAGATAACACCGCAGTAATTACGACAGTCTCGGGGAAGATATTTTATTTGTAGATAATGTGTTTAAATATGATGTTGGAAATACAAATTTCCTTAGAGACTTGTGTAAGTCTAGCTTTGTGGTTCAGCGCATTCTCTGAGAGATGAAAGCAAATACCTGGCACCTAATGCTGATTACCGACACTAAGAAAGAAACCAGCTCTACTTAATTAACGCTGGTCAAACCTCCGGAAAGATGGTTATACTAATTGATTAGAACATGCACGCTTATCAGGTTGATTGGGGCTGTAATTACTGTTCTCGGCTCAAGTTTGCCAGGAAGGAAATGCTAAGAGGGCGCTGAAGGATTATGTTTCCTAGTTAAGTATATGACACCACCTGTAATTATCGTACTACACTATTGGTCTGTTACATAGTCATATGACGCATAATATAATAATGCTATGTTTCAAGACCAGGTGGTCCCCAAAATATGTTGTCTCACGTAACGTGGTGACGTTAACGGCGGTTTAGGCAACGCCCGACCTTGACATACGGGTTGGTGTCAGAATAAAACAGGATGTAGCTTAGATTGTAGTCCGAGTTTCTGATGTAAATGCTCATTTTATTGTGATATACGACACAATCATTTTACCAAAATGGTGACAGCAGATCCTACCTTTTTGGATAAA
>JAUELE010145530.1:0-14061 GCA_031471655.1 Diodora aspera
CATGTATTTAATTGTCTTGTTTTGATGGGGGTTTGGGGAGGGGGGGGGGGCATTCTGAAATGTTGTCTTAAAGTCTACAAGAAATGAGTGAACTTTCTGAATCATTAATTTAAAAAATATTACAGCAGAAGATGAGGGGGACTGGAAGGCACGCCCCACCTCCCCTAGATCCGCTCTTGACTACTCGACTACACCTATATAACATGTCCGTACTGTACCCATATCCTATGCCCGTACCGCACTACGCATTCATACAACATAACAGTGTTTCATATTTTCTGTTTTTTCTTATTGTAGATTGTGACAAGGCAATGCTTGTTATTAAAATCAATTGCCACAATTGCCGAATGCTGTTTATGCGTAATACCTTGATAACCTGTAATAGAAGTTTGACTCGGTTGAAAGGATACAAGGCTACTCGGTAATACTCACTAAACTGCAGATGTCAACATATTAGTGATTGTATCCTCACATCATATACTTTGTGTTAACCTAGTCAATTTTCCACTAAAGCTTCTAGTGTTAAAGAAGACAATGAACTCCAGTAAACGTGCTAATAATCGAAATGACCCCAGGGCACTGTGCGCAGCACTGTCTGATAGCAAGGAACATTGTGAGATTATATTATTTTATGAACTTAATTATTGTCATATTGACATATTATGTAGCCTTGTTAAACCCGATTTCGATTAATTATCAGTTTTTAATTTAATAATTTCACAGCAGAGATTATGCCATTCTTACCACTGCAAGACATTGCAAACATTCACGCCCAAGGTAGTGCAAAGGTTAATCAACAAAATTACACGCCATATTAGGAATATAACATAATATTATATAATTATACTCATACGTTTTAAGCCAGTAATTAGTAAAACAGTAAATATAAACTTGTTTATTCGCACATTTAAATTTATTTTTGCAAAACATGGTAAGAGATGTATTTGAACTGCAAATACTGGTACAAAATTTATTCATTTCTCATAACAGGGAAAATTATCAGACATTTGAGTGGCCGTGTACCGTACGTGTCATTAGATTCAACGCTATCTTACCCCTTATCATTTGTGTACAATTGAATGCTAAGGGTTTGGTGGTCAAATCAATATGACATTGTGGTGAGAGAAATGTGTACTCTACAGAATAAAGACAAACTGGTAACGATAGGGTGGTACAGTAGAAGAGTCGACACTTCGTTACTCGTTAGTAAATAATCGTTACTACTACTACTGCTACTACTACTACTACTACTACTACTACTACCTACTACTGCTATTGGTTTTCGTCAGAAGTATGTATTTTGTATGACGGATATCAAGTGGCTATTTCTACTACTACTACTATCACTACTACTACTATTTTTGTTTGCAGCATGTAGTTTGAATAATAACGAAATTCAAGTGACTATTTGTACTACTACTACTACTACTACTACTACTGGTTTTTCGTCAGCAGTATGTATTTGTATGACAACGGATATCAAGTCGCTATTTGAACTACTATTGGTACTATTGCTACTACTATTGTCTTTGTCAGCACTATGCATTTTGAATAATAACGGAATTCAAGAGGCTATTTTGGACTATTACTACAACACAAATAATAAACTGCAATTTCTCTGTTATAATTATCTGCAGTTACTTACACTCGCATATATTCAGCTTTATCCATCCAAGATGCGGTGTCAAAATCTGTAATACCAGATTATCAATATTGTGGTGTTTGCGCCAAACTCTATCACTTTTCCTTCGACTAAACTATTAATTTTTACATTGGTAGTAACGGAGATTTATAATGTAACACGCAAGTTTAAATACGTACGCATGAAATACGAAGAACAGAATTATTAGCAACAGATATTTTGGTGACAAATCGATGTGAAATCCAGTCAAAAGTTTGTTTGGTTTGTATACTTACGTGATTTTCGTGATATAACTATTATAATTTGTTTATGAGACTTATTTCAACTTTTATTACTCACTGAAGAAAACAATTTAACACATTATGTGAAATAATATAGGAATTACGGTTAGTGAAATTCTATAAACTGAATTTTCCACATCAGTCCTCTTTATTTGACGCTTAAGTTGCAATATTAAATAGACTGATAAATATATTAATAACGAAAAGAGAACTTATAAATATATATTTAGAATGATATAAATAATGTATAAGCTTTGACATATTACATGCAAAATTAATTATTTTACTGTTTTATTTGAAGAACCACGCCCAAGACTGTACAAACTATTTCAAAGGAATCAAGTTTTAATATTTTATATACTCGGACTATATTTCCTATACCTGGCATTTAACAAAATGCATTCTTTGAAAGAAGGATTATGTGTATATATGATGAATACCTGTTTGAGATATTGGACTAGAAATTTACAAAGGAAATTATTTGCTAGTAAAATGATGATGTAAACGTGTTTAATTACATATTTTTTTCACTTTACAGTTGTATTGTTTCTTGCATCATTGGTGAACTTGGTAGTAAGCTTGATTTATTTATTGTCATGAGATATTGGTGTAAATTTGATCACACAATTCTCTTATCTTCAGATGTCTGACAATATATTCTGGGCAAGCATACTTTAAGGAAGTTAATGGATATTGCTAGCGTAATTCATATCATCAAATAGCGTATGGGAAGAGGGCCGGAAGCTGTTGACGATGGTGAAAATATTTAGATTTTTTATTTTGAGATTCACAACTGGAGGAAACAGCTACCGACTCGAAGTGATTTGTGAAAAGCACAGTAAGTGTGCGATCATGACATAACACCCCCGGGCAGCTGCCGATTTTATTTTAAGCATTGTTGTTAGCACTCTCACACAATATATAGTGACCGTACTCTTGTCGTTGTGTTGTTGCTAGGATCTAAGCGCTGCGAGATCATTCAGCTGGTAGCCATTACACAAAGATGTCTTTTTATGATCGTGCCATTCATTAATACCTATCAAATGACATCTAGGATACATATGGTTTTCCACACTTCCCGGAAAAGGGTTGTTCACGAGATTCGCGGATAAAAACGGGGTTTTATTATTGTTTAGGCAATAAAATCATTTCGTCGTTAATCCTACCATTGTACCTAGAGCAGCACGCGCAGGGCTATGTGTGCTAAGTAGAGAGTCTTTGACTGCACTCGCAAAAAGGTGATGAAAAGTTTTATTACCTTGTAAAACTACATCTCGGGTTGTATTCTTGTGTCCGGACTTATCCTGCAGTTCGATGGAAACAAACACAATAAAACGCGATTGCCGGCAAGCCGAGGTGTGAAAAGAGACGAGCGGAAAAAGGAGGCGTGGCCGAAGAACGAATCCAGCCAATAAAATCGCTGAGATTGTTGGCATCAAAGAAAACGGCAGAAACCGATTGAAGTTAGGCTTATTATATTAAGTGTGTCTGTCTGTTCTTCATTATCCATTTCACGATGAACCGAGAACCTACATCAACCCATCTGCCCCTTACCGACCCAACGTTGACAACATCACTAGCAGGTGAGTGCTCATAATAGAACCCACCTATTGTTTCGCTAAATTGAGCGTTATTAGCTTCCATCGCTAATTCCATTCGTTTGGGTTATTATCCTCGTGCTCGCTGATAGGACTGTCGCTTTATTTAATTCATTTCTTCTAAAATTAAATCTGCACGTACCAATTTCTGCTCGTTTACAACTAACTGTTTGGATATGAGATCGTCTCTTAAAGTGCCAGTCATCATAGAAGCCAGTTTAGAACACTACACGACCGTTCATTACCAGCCTCCGATTTATGCATTTTCAATTTCTTGCTGACAGTCGAGGGAATAAAATACTTAGTACCTCGTGAACGGCTACAATTATTTTGTGGTAGCTGCTCAAGGCATGGGAATACATGTTTCATTCGGAGATGAATATATTTGACCATCTACAATTTCTAACTTCAACATTCAAATTTTGGATTACCGTTTTGCCTTTTTACTTCTTAGAAATTGTACAATGAAATCAGCGGAGGTTTTTTTTAACGGAAGATAACATCATGAAGATGATGGTGACTAACAATTTAGTCAGGATTTTAGTTCAGGATTTAAGGATGAGCCTTCTTTTCAGTGTTGAAAGACAGCGACTCGCTGAAGATGAAGGAGAACGAGATGAGAGATGCTGGGAGTCCAGGGGAACACACCCAACTCTCTGGTGACAGCGCGGACAAGCCTGCTAAACAGAAGCGGCATCGAACCCGGTTCACTCCAGCCCAACTGAACGAACTTGAGCGGAGCTTCGCCAAGACCCATTATCCAGATATTTTCATGAGAGAAGAACTGGCTCTTCGAATCGGCTTGACAGAGTCCCGTGTGCAGGTAAGAACATTTGACATCAACTCAAAATAACAATTGTCTGATTTGAACTATTCCCATTTCATTTAAAGATATTGCATGATAAATGTGAATATGTGTTTCATGCGTAAATGCATAATTTTAAAAATAGAAAATATTTTAGTTGTTACATTAACGACATTTATAAGGCTTTGAGGAACACGCATAGAAAAGTAATCCTTATTAACTTGTGTTCATGTACAATGTAAACATTTAAATAAATAATAAATAACAAATAAATAAATAAGTAAATAAGTAAATAAATAAATAAATAAATAAATAAATAAATAAATAAATAAATAAATAAATACATGCATAAATAAATACATGCATAAATAAATAAATTTTGTGTCACATGTCATATTTTCTTCAAGCCGCATGCCAGCTGTAAGCTAAATGGTGTAAATCACACCTTCCACGATTTGTGTTCTTATGTTTAACCAGAAGTGGGGGAAATTAACTGGTAAACATCTCGTGATGTCCAATTACCTAACGCGTGTATGGAGAACGCTGTGTTGTTTAACATTTGTCAGTAACACTAACGGACAGGTCAAAGTTTACAACGAATGACCAAACCTCGTCCGAATCTGTCATGACCTGATGTTGATTCTGCAAATATTCATTGTTTCACCCGGAACTTGTTGTTAAACAAACCTATTTATGCCTGGTCACACGTCAATTCATTTGTCAATCAAAGTTGTGACCTTTCATTTCTTCTCTGAAAACAGGTGTTCCGCAAGTATTCTTGCAGTTGATATGAAAGTGTGACATACATTTATTAAATAAATAAATAAATAGAATCAATCTATGCCCTTTTTATGTTAAATTACTGACGTAAAATTAATATATAATTGATAACATATTTAATCACTTACTTTTCATATACGTGTGGCAATTATTATTGTTACCTCATATTATTTGAAGAAGTGGTGAAATACAGACACTAGCTTCGTAAATACAGAAAACATGTAGTAAATCAAAGAAGAACGATATCAAGTACAGTTCTAGTCTACAGAGTCAAAGATCCATGAAGTTTTAGCATTATAAAATATTTTATTATTGATATAAAGCTGGTAACACGCCAGTATAGAACTCTATATAAGGGGTAACGTTAATAATGAGTTTGGGTATACTTTTGACCGTATATCAAATAATGTTAGGTCAAAGAATAAGCGTATTGCAAAAATAAAAACTGCATTTTGTGGAAACAATGATACGAAATTTGACGAAGTTTATATGTTAAGGAAAATACAAAAGTTCAAACTGCTGAAGAAACGGAAAGTTCCAATTAAGATGCATAAGTAAGAATAAATTTCATCTTCGACGAAGAGCACTTGCTATAAAAACAGCAATTTTCTATTACGGTTTTGTGGGACATGCTTTTGTTGTAAGCAGAATTCAATTACGTAACTAATAACTCTGGTGAAAACTCTAAAGTAAATGTGTTGGCCACGTTACGACATCGGGAAAGACTGGTCGCTGGGTCGTTGAGAATGTGTTCAGTTCTGCGAGTATTCTGTGCACAGAGTAGCCAGGGGAGTTCCAACGCTGCCTACTGCACGCAATCGGAGACCTTGCATTTGCATCGAGATTATTATATTTTCATTGAAAATGCGTTGAAGATTCGGTTTTGGCACCTCTATAATGAAGATATTAACCACGGCGGACTCTTTTCCTCGTTTCAAGTCGCTTGAGATCTGTTTAACGGAGTTGAAGTCGGAGACTTGGACAGACTGGTGGCCCCGCTTATTCCCGCCTTGCGTGCGGGACAACGCTGGGTCCGCGTCCTGTCACTGACGTCGTTTCCAGCCCGTCCCTTGAGGGCCAGAGATAGAGCGTGGTTGCAGCCAGATCCGTAACGTTGTAATTAATCCTAAATAGCCATTTCAAACTGAATTACCATCACGACTTGGGAAAACACGACCGGAGTCTTCTACAACAAATTTGCTTGCAAATGCCATTTTTCTCACAAAACCACTGCCTTATTTATGGAGCCGGTCTTCATCTACCGTTGTCTAATCTATCTGTTTTAATTCTACATTTACGGCGTTCCTTATTAACCCTAACTTAATACGCATTAAATGCCGTCGAGTCGAGCTTATTCTGGCGCGTGAATCAGTTTAACACGTTTTGATCCCCAGCTTCCGGAAGGGGAGGGAAGCGAGGACAAATAATGAATTTCATTGTTTCTCAAGCAGAAGAGCGATATATAGCTTCTCACCCGCACGTCGGGATAAATCGGAAAATCTCGCGATGTGAATAATATTGAATACGAAATCAAACTGGCGAGTTCGTGCTGTCTGGCAGACTTAGAAGTGGGAATATCCTAGACAACTCGTGCCGTTAGTTCACTGTTACATTTTAATATTTAAATTTTCCTTTACTTCCACATTAATAGTTAAAACACTTCAGACATAATGCGAAACACGTCTTCATAAAAAGTACAATCTTTCCAAAGCACCTGAAATGAAATAATGAAATTGTAATTTTATATTTTGGCAGGAAGTAGTAGTAGTAGTAGTAATAGTAGTAGTAGCAGAAGTAGTAGTAGTAACACAAATACAAAAGGCGTCCGAATTTTTTTTATAAATGAAAGTCCACGTTAATAGTTCAAACACTTTAGAAATAATGCGAAACGCGTCTTAATCAAAAATATAATTACGTGGGCCCTGCAAAATAAAGATATTGCAGCTTAATAGTTATGCAGGTAGTAGTAGCAGCAGTAGTAGTAATAGTAGTAGTAGTAGTGATAGTAAAAAAAATCACTAAACGACAACGACGTAGAAGTAGTAGTAGTAGTAGTAGTAGTAGTAGTAGTAGTAACGATTATTTGTATGGAAATGTATTTAAATCATTTTGAAATATTCTAAAGACTTAAATAAATACAACATCAGAGTTAAAACAAATCGGCGTTCGACTTCGGCTGTTATCAGGAAACTCCGGGGCGTATGGAAGATAATCTTAGGGTTAATTATAAAAGTAAATCCATTATTATTACAACAAGCGGATCGAGCGACAATGAACTTAAATAAAGGGAAGCGTCAAGAGCTGTTTGTTATGGAAACGTCCGCGCGCATTCAGAGTGTAAACACAAAATAGTTTTCAGATAGGAGTCATTGAGAGCGTGCACGTGCACACGGATTGTCAAGACAATTACAATCAATTATAGGTTGTCTTGAACAATGAATACGCCGCTCGTCGACGGCCATTAGATACGCTTGCGTGAGGGCCTCTCCGCAAGAATCTTCGCTCCGTGATTAATGTCGAAGTATATTTCAAACAATCACAAAGCGACCAGCGACCTAAATTATCTGGTCTTACGAAAACCAAATATTTGCTAATTGTTGTTAATGTACGGGACATTTAGTCAAACATCTTCACAGCAAAAACGTTCGTCCCGGATGTTTGGAGTTCTGTCAACGATTCGTTGCCCTTAATTAATTCTCATAAACACTAACCATGCACAAAATTAGTATTTTACAAACTGTTTATATAAAGTCAAAACATTTGACCAACTTTGCTGAGAAATGTTGTCTTACCATTGAACATACACGACAAAGAGTTTATCAAATATAAAATATTATCATCTTCAATTTAATATGTTTAATTGATGTAACCTCGAGAAACGATGCGGCCTACCACGTTTAAAGTGTAATATTATGAATATAAATTGATAATTTTGTTTAATCCATAATAGTTTAATTTCATCACACACTTTAAAAAAAGAACAGTGTTTACATGCAAATATGTTCTACAATAGTTACGTTTTAATTTTTAGTGTTTAGGCCCACTACTTTATATTGTTTTGCTTTAAAGGTTTTAAGAATACTCCTTTGAGATCTTCACACATGTACATATCCTAAGAAATCCGATTTTCTGAAAATCCAGTTTGTATTTGATCATATTCCCAAATAGTAATCCACATGTATAAAGATATGAATCAAATATAACTTCCCAACTTTCCAAGTAATATAAATTGACTAAATATTTACGTTGCATAAATAGGTAAAAATATTTTGTTTACAAATTATAACAAAAATTTGTACTGTATATAATTCGATTTTAAAGGGGTAGGATACATATCTCTATTAAATCACAGATATAGATCTTGTTTCTCGTTTCATGAATAATTTTTAGAGGTAAATATATCTCACCCGATGATTACTTTTATGTGGATGAAATATGGAAAATGACGCATCCCTTGCATAGCAATATGCATCTGTTACGTAATGCAACTGTGGGACTGTAACTCGGCACTATATAAATATAATTATGATGATGATTATTTAAAATATTTTCATATTTAATATGAATATGTTGTATGGACCAAAGTGATATCTTTCAATGCATGGCGTATCAACTAGAAGATAGTGTTCTCTCTACGTTGGGGTGGTTCGCGAATTTAATGAACTTCGTGGTTTGATTATGTATGGGCTGATTATATTAGGCCCATTTACTTTAATATCAGAGACACAATGGGCTTCAATAGATGGGCTGGGGTCAGCTTCACATGTTGATGATAGCTACTCGTGATAATATGACCCTTTTAATTACACTCTCAGCATGTTCACAGACAAAGATGTTTCTTCGAAACGACGCAAAAACGAAAGCGGATTTGGTTTATTGCGAGTGTATTCTGTATGTGTTGTGCAGGCTATGTCGTGCTGAAGACAGAAATATCCTGATACATATTCGGAAAATCAAATAAAATCTTAAAACCAAATGCGTTAATTAGGGTTTGTAGAGTTAAAAACCAGGAATGAAGTTATACTTGTTATTTTATATATTGTGTTGATTTACCGTAGAGTGACTTCTGTCTGTGAAATTTATTTTTACTTTTTGTACATACATGTATCTTAAAACTGGATACGTGTTTCCGAGCACGAAATATGTTTTGTGCATTATGTGTATAGTAAACAACATAAATTGTAGATTATACACTATTAAATTATTTAACTAATTAAAGGATGTGTATATTTATTGAAGTGAACCTTGTATGAAATCCTACATTGTCAGAACTGCAACCAACGACTCTAATCCTGCATGTTTTGAACTGACTGTCAAACAAACCAGGTTACTGTTGTAGACATATATTAGTACACTTTATATTTTATGAGCGTGTGCGTTAGTTGATGTAACAATTAGTTTTCCCATGGTACGCTTGTTCCGCGTTCTGCTTTTTGATTTACCGTAGTGGGCGAGTAAATCTGACTTTAGGTGTGTTCGAGTTCGCCTGGGCGCCGAGAAATCGATAGCACAAACTAGGGGTGGCGCCAGGAATTCCCCAACGGGAGTGGGGCTGAGATCCTCAACAGGGAGTCTGAAATCCTGAAAAAAAAATCTGAAGATGAGCTAAGCCAACTACACACATTTTCAAATTACGGAATAAAATACACACATTTTCTTCGAAATTTTCTTCGACGAATTGCTTTATTTTTGGCCGACGTGGTAGCCTCTCTACTTCCGCTGGCGCCCCCCCGGCACAAACGTATAGCAGAATTGCCTTATCGGTGCGGGTGTTCACTCGTGTGTATTTCCAAAATCTCGTTGCCTGTTTGATTATCATCAGCACCATGATAAACCCGTTTCAAAATTACCTACTGCTCAAGTAAATCGATTGTGAAATAAAAAAGATTTTTTTGTCGCCGTATTATCTGCTATGAGTTAGCGCTATGTTCAAACTAAGCAAGACATTGATGATTGATGTTTCTTCAGCTATGAAATTCTTTGTTTATGACGAAACTATAACCGTTAACGTGATAATATTGTTTCTCTTTCGTTAATCTTTATATTTGACTGATTTCAATATTAATAAAAATATAATATTATAGTTAGATTTTTGTCAAGAACTCAAGCTGTAAAAATGCTAATATAATGTAAAGTGTACAAGAGAAAAATTGCTCCTATAAGAATTTATGTATCCTACCTTTGCCTCAGCTGAGAGGCGTATATGGTAGAGTAAACGAGACTCTCCTTTAACTGTAAGCCTTGTCTCTGTATCTTTACAAAAGTTTGTCTTACAGCATGCAAGGTGTGTATTGGTGAAACTTATACACCAATGCTGTCGCCGATGTTTCTGATAATTGTTGAGAAGCAGCCATGAACGTTCGAATCTATATTTTGGAAGATTTGTTTGCTCTTGCAAACTATTTTTAACTTCACGACATGAGACAATCTATTTTGTTCTTGTAGAACATTGGCGACAAACAATTTATTTTCTAAATATGTTTTTTTTTATTCAGGGTGCGTTTGATTATTTAATTGAATTACAAGAATATAAAATGTAGCTAAAAGATTAAGGTAAATTTCAGGCGCAAACAATGTTCATGATACCTTTCATAATTATATACTGAAAACTTATAAAGGAAATATATATATATATATATATATATATATCTGCAATATATTTATCTTTTACTCTTGATCCATGCAATCTATTTATTTTCTCCAAATTGTCTGCAAACAGCTTATTTTTAAAATTTCCCAGCCTCCCCCCAAATGGTCGCTTCTTTCCAGTGTATTGACATCGTTTATTTTCTCTTTTCATCTAATCAAGAAGATTTAATTGCACATTTTAGAAACAGAGAACGAATGTTCTCTTGATAGCACGAATAAGCTTCTGCTACTTTTATGCTGACGTTATGCAGCGCGTATTTATAAAATTGTAAGAAAAAATAGAGGTGCGGTAACTGCGTGTACCGTGGGTCTGACACGACATCCGGATGGTCAGGTCGCGTGTTCGATCCCAGCTAGCGCCGCGTTATATCTTGAACAAGGTACTTTACACTGTTGTCGCAGTCGACCCAGCTGAAAATGGGTATGTGACCCTTCACTACAAGATTGCACGTTCTGCATTCCTGGAATATCAGAAAATGATATTTTTAAAAACGAATAATGCCTCAATATTAAAGTGTTAGAGCATTTGATATTTACAATACAACACACTGTAAGAAATTATAATGTTTCCTGTTAAAATGTGTTGCACAATAATTGCGTACGTTCTCTCATTTTATCATTCAAACTTTGATGTGAAGCATTATCTAAATTTGAGACAATCATTTTTGTACTTAATATTTTATGCTGATAAAAATTAATGTATAATTTAAAAGACTCAAAGATGTCGACAAAACAATAGATACACCAGTTAAATTTAATTTTTGTTTTTATTTTGCGAAAATCAAATAATTCAATCCACTGTACACGGAAAATAAATTAGGTTTGAGCGCATGAAGGATATTAATTTTATACAAGTATGTTTATATAAATCTAAATGTTAATATTTTTTTTATATTTATGCAAAAAAGCTTTTGGAAAAGATACAGGTCAGTATTTGCTTCTCGATCACAGACTTTGAAATTAATAAATATAATAAAGATAGAAAGAAAGAAATGCATTAGTTCAGGTTTTGTCCGCTCGATTACAGACTTAGCTAAGTTGAAGAAAAATTCATTTCGTTTTGAAGCCAACTCGTTATGTCAAATGTCTTAGATGATTGATGTCGTGTTTCAGGTTTGGTTCCAGAACCGCCGTGCCAAGTGGAAGAAGCGGAAGAAGGCCACAAATGTTTTCCGTACCCCTGGCGCCCTCTTGCCGTCCACAGGATTATCTCCCTTTGGAACAATGGGTGACTCTTTATGCGCATTTCCCCCTGCCGATACTCGTTGGGGGATGTCTCAGATGTCCCAGATGTCTCACATGAACGGCAATGTCAACCACCTCGCTCTGTCGGCGGCGCTGCCAAGACAGGTCACTGCACAATCTCTCTCATCCCAGATGCCAATGGGGGCACTCTGCAATCCTTCAGTTAGCCTGGGCAATGGCATCACAGTCACAAACGGAGGTCCTATCTATAACTCCTCCTACGGAATGACGGCCTCATCCTGTGCCTCCCCCCTCACCGGTAACTCCCCTTCACCTTCACTGCCCTCTTCTCAGATGCCTTGCGTCATGGCGGAAGTCGATGACGCGTGGCGCGGAACAAGCATTGCGCAACTTCGAAGAAAGGCTTTGGAACACACGGCGTCAATGACAGGTTTCCGTTGACGAAAGAACGTTGTTAACATGTGTTTTTAAATCCAGCTACAGCACGGGAGCTGAGAAGCTGAACAAGTCAAACATTCTTGACGCCGATGACGGTCTGTAAATAAAACCCAGATCGTCCAAGTCCCCAATTCAAGTGCTGTTTTAACTTTGTTGTTCGTGCAAGCTGTAGTATGTTGTTTTTAGGAACCACGTGTCTTGACAGCAACAAAGAGACTGATATTGGCGTTCACTTAGATCGTGTTCATGCGCTGGACAATTTGTCATCGACTCCTGTATTACCTCTGGACACTGCGATTTCTAAGGAAATCAATGAATATATTAACATGACTCAACCCCTTCGATATAGACACGTCTTAGATGAATCTGCGGTGGAAAACAGTATTTTGCCCGAGTGAACAATTAGCACTTATGGTCATTATTCGAACAAGATATTACTGGATGGAGTTGGGCGTTAAGGAATTAACAGGACTCAAACCCTTCGATATACATACGTCTTAGATGGATCTGCATGTGTACACTCTGCGGTGGACAACAGTACTTTGCTCGATTGAACAATTTGTAGTTATGGTCATTATTCGAACAAGATGTTCCTGATGGCAGTTAGGATGGAGATGGGCGTTAAGGAACAAAATGGGTGTATTTATTTATATGTTCTTGCTGTGTCAAATAACGCTTTTGTTTGGTCGTATGAACAACACGACTTCCGGTTCAAGTAACTGTTGTTTATTTATTGAAATAAGTAACTTATTATATTAGATAACTTGTTCTTGTACGTGCGCAGCTTGACTAGATATCCCAGTCAGTAAATAAATATTTATATATGGTAATACCACTCTTTGTTTGTGTTTTTATACTACTCTTTGTTTGTGTTTTCAAACATTTAAAAGAAAGTTCCTTGAATATATAATCCATAATAAACCCTTTATTGTTTATTATTTAAAATAAAGGTTTGTTTACCAGAAAGAGGCTTTGTCAGACCTTCATGTAAGACTGACATTGGAAAATCAGTGCTGGTACTCGAGTGAGGGTGTGGTAAAAGTCGTAATCTATAATAAACTCTGTTATTTATTATTTAAAGGAAAGGTTTGTTTCCCAGAAAGAGGCTTTGTCAGACCTTCATGTAAGAATGACACTAGAGAACCAGTGTTGGTAGTCGAGTGAGGGTGTGGTATCTGTGGAAGTTGGTATCGAACCCACGTCAAGGCAAATGCCCTATCGCTGCTTGGCTGTCGCAGTGTATATTTAACTAAAGATGAAACTGGAAATCGTCCACGCAAGTATATAGAAATGCGTAGTTCAATGGAATAAAATAATGATCATAAGCATCTGAGAGCGGACGGTAATTAACCGCAGTAAAGCTTTCAAGCCTTCAGAGGTTGCCCTGTTACATTGACTTGGCAATAATCGCCGTGCTTTGTAATACCAACGTGTTTTGTAATACAAACGTGATGTGTTTTGTAATACCCGATCAAATAATGAAAAACGTGATAGTTACAATTGTTTGACTGTTTAAAAAGATAAGCACAGGATTTTCAATACTCTGTCATTCCCCCGGAAATATTTTAATTTATGGAGGCTCTGAGATGCATTTTCCTCCATTTATTTACCCAAATCGATTCAAATCATGCCCATTCTGCGTACAATCGTGTGCATTTAACG
>JAUELE010145641.1:0-14060 GCA_031471655.1 Diodora aspera
GAAAGTCCAAATACACTAAATATAGGTGCCCAATGAAATGTTGCGTAACTGCGCAAGAGGAATTAGCAAGTGAAGTAACTCCTGATAAACAAACACAGCAATATCACAGAAATGTCTTTTCCGATTTCCGAGATGTGCCACATGATTAGACACACACTTTTGCTGTGGAAGCTTTGGTCAAAATGCCCAACTCGAGATGTTTGTCGTGAATGAGCGATTCCAGGGCATCCGACGAAGAAACCTCGTAGTCCAAAATGATTTGATGAGAATGGGTGGTGAACAGATTGTTGAGTTTGTCCTGTATTTGTTAACACAAAATGAATACACCTGTTTTTTGTAAATATCAACATAAATATAGCCAGCTGTCAGCGCATTTATACAGATTTTTACTGTGCCTTGAAAGTAGCTTGATTTTGTGACATATGCACATTTGCACTGAGACTGCCTAGTGTTTATAATGGCAGCCAAGCATTGGGGTACAAGTTTCCATGGGGGCTTATTCGGAGTGATGGCTTGTAGTTATAATTGTGTTGAATCAATGTTTACCTGAAATACTCGTCTCTACAGCCTCTGGCTTGATAACAGAACTAGAGAGAAGCTGGGAGGAGTGACCAGGCATCACCGAACTTGTTGGCTGGGGCTGAATTCCATCTTCCTCTCCTTCGTCCTTCAGCGCCATCTCCACATCTTCCCGTGCACTTGTTTCTTTTTGAAAGGAAGCTCTTACTTCGGAAAAACTGAAAATCATGACACACAACAAATTTAAACACCCGTCCAAGTTTCCTCTTCTACAATTGTCCACTGAAGGGAAGATAGATCTACGTCACCTTCAAGAACTGCTCGTAAATGAAAAAACATACACGAAAATATTGCCGATTGCTTCAAAAAGTAACATACTGCTACATGACTCAGCTCCACCACCACAACAAAGGTGACATTCTCTCGGTTTAACGAAGAAGAGATAACAAGGTACAGCCATCCCAAACTTGTGAACTTACATCCCCGGCGTAGGCCTTTTCCCACATACATGAATTTAGCTATGGGAGACACAACTTATAAATCAAATACAGTGGACTCACTCCTATTCATGACGATCGTTTCGAGGTGAGCGGTTTGACCAATCAGTGAAGCTTCTATAGCGAAAGCTTGCATCCAATCATGTTGCGCGTCTCTCCTAACACTTGGCGAAGTAAAGACGTTATGTGTTTAAATTTATCAAGAGTTACTTCTCGTGCAGTTATGTGACATTTTATTCAATATTTAGCATTTTAGGACTTTCCATTCTCACAAAACGATCGTCTTGAATAGATGCGAGTCCAGGGTATTTGACGAATGGAGACAGCAGTTAATTATAGCCTGGATTTCGAGGACGAGTAGAAGTGAGTGTCTCCATGCTTAATGATAGGTAAAGAAGACACACTCACTTCAACTCTTCATTCGTCACCTCATGTTATATCCACCTGGATCTCCACAGGAAGGGACCATCAATCCAAATCTATTTCGATATTTTTAAATAACTGTCATCTAGGGATCTGAACAAAAGTCTAAATGGTACCTGCTCATTCAAGAAACGGAGGTTAATATTAATATTTGACAAAGTTGTTTTGTTGATGGATGCTCTTTAATACCACCGACGTTTTCAAAGATGAAGCCTGTCTTGAAAATTATTAATACAGTTGCCTAAAACTGAAATTCTTGAATCAATATCCTGTCCTTGTACACAGGATAGGTCAGTGGTCAGCGTTTTGGTCAAGTTATCAGCTCTGGCTTCCAATCCAATCAGATGCGATGTTGACCCCTGAGGCAATGTATGGGACACTGGTAATATGACTGAACTTTGGATGAGAGCCACGTTAAATTCAAAATCATCCTTCATCACGATTTATGTAAGAATCTATGTGTATTCAGGGCCTGCTTGTGACAAAGATGACATATGCGGTTGCCTCTTGTGCAGAATGTGCGCCACTGGAGAACATTTCTTTTCTCTTGGAAGTGCACCTTCTCGTTAGGGGCACCAAATCCAATTCTTACCTGGGGTGCTAAAAGAGCTAGAGCTGGTCCTGTATGTATTGGTTGTAAGTAGGCTTGTACTTGTTTATAATTTGTAAATCTTGAACAAAATTGTACACATTGCGGCAGCTTAGTCCAAGTCATTTGTTTCTGTACAGTTTGTTGTATCATTACGATACCAATGTTGACCAGTGTATATAAGTTTCAACCTGAAGCATGAATGAGTTGTAGAATTTATTTTATTTATTCGACTTCCGACTGCTGTCAGTAATGAAAGTTGTTATTTTTTCCAGATTAAAATCTGTTGTTGGCAAATGTTATTCTTGTTTTCTCTGTGTGTGTGCACCAGTTGTCCTTGAAGTGATGCCATTACCTGGAATTTGAACCCTAGAATTCCCCCTCAAGTGATACCATCACTGAAAATATGAGCCTGGCACTGTTCTTCGTGAAGTGATACTATTACTTAGAATATGGCACCAGTATCTTAAAATGATGCCATTACTTAGAATAGGGCCACAGTTTCTTCAAGTAGCACCATTTAAAGAGCCTGTGTATGCTTGCTGAAGTGACATCATTACTTGAAGAGCCTGTGTAGGCTTGCTGAAGTGACATCATTACTTGAAGAGCCTGTGTATGCTTGCTGAAGTGACATCATTACTTGAAGAGCCTGTGTATGCTTGCTGAAGTGACATCATTACTTGAAGAGCCCCAGTGTGCTTTAAGTGGCACCATGACTTGAAGAGCCCTAGTATGCTTCCAGAAATGATCCCATTACTTGAATAGCTCCTATATGATTCCTGAAGTGATGCCGTTACTTGAAGAGCCCCAGTATGCTTCTAGAAGTGACATCATTACTTGAAGAGCCCTTATATGGATCTTGGAGTGATGCCAATACTTGAAGAGTCCCAATATGATTCTTGAGTGATGCCATTACTTGAAGAGCTCCAGTATGCTTCCAGACACAATTTATTTGAATCAGATCTGTATCTGCAAATAGCTACATTCTACTTGAGAAGTCGAGCAATGTCGACAGGGCTAATACTTGAATGGGCGACTGGTTCGAACTGTAAGACTTTCAGGCTTAAAAAGGGTTCATCCTGCCTCACATTGAAACACTGATGTATGACCTGGATGGACGACTGTTGAGAATTGCCTGTGTCCAGACAGCTGAAATTGGGTACCCAGTCAGAGATCGTAATGTGATTTTAACCTTCAAGGGTGAAACAGGCAGCTTGGATTGTATACTCCCTGGGGAGTTGAAAAATGTTGTGCAAAGAGTTTGGTGATATAAGTGCGCTCCTTATGTATTCTGTGTGGATCTTGCACATCGTTTTACATTCTTGCCACGTAAAACATCAAATCAGTGTTTTCAAAGACAACAGAGTCAGATTTGCGAGATAGAAATATATTTAATTTGCTTGGAAATAAAAGAATAAGATGATAATTCAGTGGTAGAGAGATAATGGGCTCGCAACTTAACTGAAGCAGTAGCTGTTAGATGTCAACCTTTCACTCAGAATTCTTCAGTACACAAACTTGTAATACTGTAGGAGCGTTTACGTGCAAACACAAGCCCACTGACGACAAACAGCAAGCTCAACAATGTCACACAAGATTTAGCTCAAATTGTGACTTTAATAATAATACCAGAATAAAGTATCTTGTTGCAAAAGGGGTAACGAAAACTGATGTGGAAGTGGAAGCTATTATGGATGGACATATTTTGCAAGTTTGTTGGTCAATTTGAATGCCCACGATCAGATCTGCTGTGTACACATCATTCCAAACTACATGTAGTACAATGTTCCTAACAACTGTTAAAATCACATCCATATCTATACTGCCCTGGAGATATGAACTGAAGAAACATTTTTAAAAACCCAACATATTATGAACATGTTCCTGTAAAATAAATCAATCTCAACTAAAATAGAATATTGAAAAAAAAATCATTAAAAATAAAACAAAAATAAGTGGCAAAACTGACATAATTAAAATTAATAAATAATTAGAACTTGGAAACTGATAATGTGATTGTTTCATATTTAAAAAGGGTTCTTTTCAAACAAACAGAAATAATTTGGATTTGTAACCATTTTGATTGTGTTCATTTTATTTCAAGATATCCGACAAGTTGGATACAGATTATGACAGCACTTCCTGTTTCATTCTAAACATCACTGAGCAGCTTCAGAAACAATTATTGCAAAACTCAGTTCAAGACATATACTGAACAAAGTACCAAGCAGTAAAATAATTTAAAGCATCAATCAATTGCTACAAACAAACAGGTTATATTAAATTATGAGAAATCAGCTTTGGTTTCATCAATATCATACACATAATTATGTTGTAACCTCCAACAGTGTGTGAATCTTTCACACACACCTGGAACGTCTACAATTCTACAACTAGAAGAAACAAATCTAACAAGATACTCGTCATAGCACTTTAATACTTTATGGTGTTGGAATGTTAAAAAAATATTAGACATTAGTCATTAATTGTGTTAGAGTATAACAAGGGTTTTGGGGAGGTTAACAAGAACAATATATAAGATCCTGCTGCTTTTAAGCTATTTGGGGAGATGTACTGTTCTTTGAACATTAGAAGAAAACATTTTGACATTTACATCTGAAAATGTTGAAGCAAACAATGCAAATTTAATTTACTGAATTTTTATTTGTTTCATGTGGGCTGATACTTGGTAGCAAATTCGTTATCTGATGGATCGAGTCTGGTACTGGATTTGAACCAATACCCTCACGGTTGTGCAATCACTAGCACTAAATGTTGTTAGACTGGTACCCTGCCTTAGCAAAGCTCGCTGCTCCACTAGCTGTGTAATGACAGGTCACTACCACCATTTTGATTTTGAACAGTCAGACCCAGTGGCGGAAGATCCATTAGGCTGACTAGGCTAAAGCCTAGGGGCCCAGAAGAATTGGGGGCACCAAGAACAAAACATGTTTTAATTGAGTGTACATGCATGTATTTTGGATGATATTTCATTACATTTGCATATATATGTTATCAAATCCATTCAACGAAGCATGGGGCAAGAAAGCCAGGTCAGGATATAGCCTAGGTGCCTGGTTCTCAGCATAGGTGCCTGGTTCTCAGCATAGGGGCCGGGGGGCTTCGTCCTCAGCCTAGGGGCTGGGGGTGGGGCCTGGTTCTCAGCCTAGGGGCCGGGTGGCTTTGTCCTCAGCATAGGGGCCAGGGGGGGGGAGGGGGCTGGTTATCAGCTCAGGGCTCGGGTGGTACAGTAGTTAATCCGCCACTGGTCAGACCATTGGAAGCAGCTCAAGGTCAACAAATTGGTGGGTTGCGTATGGTTAGACAAATGAACTTGTACACCATGCAAAGGTTGCCTGTTTGACAATGATTGCTTTTTTCTTTTTCCTCGGTGTCTATATTATTTGCCTTGTATTCAGCCATTACTGATTTGGCACACGACTAGCAGACATCGACACATTCTCTATAGCCCCATGTTTCCAACCAACCTGACATCACTTCCTTCGGTGGAAGTCTGCTCTGTGATGGTGAGGGGAGCTGTCACTTGTGTAACACAGCAGCGTAGAGTGGGTGCAACTAAAACGGCACCAGTCTACTGGTGTTGCTGCTTAGCAGCCAAAGTGAAACCTAAAATATTTACAGTAAAACTTCTAAAATTTCACCCCACATCCCCCAAAATAATTACTTTTTGACGAGTTTAAATTTTTGAAAATAAGCGAGATCTGATAAAGTAAGAATTCAAAATTTTGGAAATTACCACCAAAAGTAAATGACAAAATCAAAAATTCTGAAACTGCTGAAAGCAACAATCAACATTGTTTTTACATTTTAGAAGTTCGACATTTTGGAAGTTGTACCGTAACTCACCCTTTAAACTTAATAGGGTTGACAGCAAATTTACAAAAGCGTGGCCACGTCAGTGGAAGAGAAAGGGAGAGGGATGCTTTCTAGCCATGTATCTACAGATTTTAAACATATAATATTATGCACAAATTGTCTTGCTTGATGTACATTATCAATAATCGCATAATACAGTCAGGCCCCGTTAATCCGACAGCCATGGTTGCAGACAAACATGTTGGAGTAACCAGTGTGTCAGATTGACAAAGGCAAATTGCACGAGAATAGTACAAATGGTTTCAAATTTTATGTTTGATTAACAAGGGTGTTGGATTAATGAGGGTATTGGATTCACAAGGGTGTTGGATTAACAGGGTCTGACTGTACATCAAATAATTGTTTTTAACAACCTTAGATCACAACCATAAAACCAACTTCATCAACAGATCTTTAGAACAATTTGGTGGAAATCTGGAACATTCTTTAAGCATTCATTTTCCAGTATTAAAGCATCGTTGTCAACATTTTCGAAAAGGTGAGTACATAATTAATTTAGGCAGTTTTGATGTTAACCATAGTTGTTCTATGAAGTAGGTGAATGAAAGGAAATTTAAGCAATCTTTCCATGATATTCAGAAGTGTTATGGCATATAACAAATAAGTTATCTCAAGGATGAAGCCGAGGTCACACAGTGTACATTTGTTTGGCTGCAAGCTTGCGTGTGCTGCATGCCCAGCAACCCTCCGGCAACATGTAACTGATACCCTCCTGGATGTTAATGACGATTAGGACACTGTTCTCACCAACATTCTCACCAACATTTTGGTTTTTACTTCCTGCCATGAGTCAGTTAAAATGACATTTCGATGAAGTGCTACAGCTCTCTCAACATTAGGTCCAAGTTTAGGCCATGGTCATGATAGTTTCTCATCATTATTGAAATCTTTTATAATTTCCACAAAGACTGGCACATATGTTGGTCAAATGTTGTTTGGCTGACACCTTACCCCTAAATCCCGGCTGCTGTAAATAAAATGTGGAATTGAATTGAATTATGAAATTTGACATCGCAATTTTTCAGCCATCATGCGACGGTCACAAAATGTGGCCATACAAAAAGTACACCATGTGGCCCAGGCTCAACACGTTTTGTTTTTTAAAAATTGGTAACCATTGTCATGTAATGACAGGAGCTACAGATGGAAATCACTATCAAGAAAGCTGCACTATTGTCAAAATTCTAGTAGCTGATGATGAAAATACATTTACATTCAAGCAGATTCCTACAGAGTAGAACTGTTTTAAAGAGATTTCAGCAGAGTTTCATCAAGATGAAAATTATGCTGTAATGGTGTGAGGAAAATAGTACAGCTGTATGACTATCATGAAAGCTACATTTGTATGGTAGAATGTACTAGCTGACCTAAGTGAATCCAAAACTGCCAATGAAACCTGTCACCAATTGGTTGCTGCAAGACCATTAGCAATGTCTTCAGATCATCCAGGGCAGAGAAATAGTACAGAACTTATTTGACACAAGATATATTTTCCTTTTCTAATTTCGTCTTCATACATACTGGACATTTTCCCCTTACTTTTACAGGAAAATTGAAATAAGTCTATTTTTTAAACAGTATAGTAGAAGTAAAACTGACTGTGGGCCATTATGAATGTTTAGTACAGGCTGAGAATCCCTTAGCCAAATTCCAAAATCTGAAAACCTCCAAAATCCCAAAGTTTCAGAATGCTGACAAAAGGTGTCAGTGTCTCAAAAGGAAAATTCCACAACTGGGGTCATGGTTACCGTATGAACACATTAATCTTACTAAAACTTTATATGAAACTATCTTCAAGGTATATGTATAAGTTGTATTATGAAATGAAAATGGATATTGTGTTTAGGCATGGGCTCAAACCCCAATCTGTCCCATTTTATAGATGCAAGTACTCCAAAATCAAGAAAAAAATCCTAAATCGGAAACACTTCTGGTCCAGTCCCCAGCATTTCGGATAAATTATTCTCAGCCTATAGTAATAGTATAGTAGAATTAAAGGTAATCTTTGGTTTTCTGTGGAAGAGTCGTCTCCCTTTATGAAGGAAGTAATGTCAAATTGATATCCAGAAGTGTTTTTAAAAATAAATTCACATCAGGCAAAATTTTCTGTCAACATTCTGAGCAGACTTCTCCAGTGTATAGTTCTTTGTCAAAGATTTCAGCAGAGGTTCATCATGATGATGAAAATTATGCTTAAAAGGTGTCAGGAAAATAGCACAAACAATAAAAGCATTACAACAGGAAAATAGCACTTGTTAGTCATCTAAAGGCTTATAAAAGAGAACATTGTCATCAACTGAACACAAAATGCAACATTACGATGGAATTTTTAAAACTATTTACCTTCAAAATGATATACTGATTGTATTTAAAGCTCTTGCCATATGTACATCAATGATATTGGATAGAAAAGTAGGTTGGATGTTTGGTTGTAATATCTAACAGCACAATCAAACTTGTATAAACTTCAAATAACGGATTTCAAATATTTTCACAAACAGCAACAGTATATACACAATCATTAAAGCTGATAATAGTAGTTTGATTAGCAGAGAAATATCTGTACAAAGTTTGCCTTTAACACGACATATACATAGACATCTTGCTCCATGAGCAACAGGATTTCACAGAATATTGTCAAGCTTGCACCAAGTTGAAATTATCACAAAGAATATTGTGGTGACGAAAACAAATGGTCTAAATCATATACAGATTGTGTAAAAACTGTATACAAATTCTATAAACAAAGTTTTGGTATAGATTTGATATGGTTAAGTACTCGCAAAAATATATCTGAAAACATCAAAAACAGAAAATGAATTATCAAACAGAAACTAAATAATTATCTAAACATACGAAATCACTCATAGAGATGTTGATTCTATTAATGCAATGGTTATTTGAAAAATGCAAATTCAAAACATCAACTTTTCTATTGAGTGTAAACGCTTGATTCACAAGATCTGAGAGAAATATTATGCAAAATATTTAGTGAAAGAATGTTTGGAGAACAGACATTTTCCAATTATATATATACCGGTAAGTATGAATAAAAAGCTATGGATTTTATTGAAAATACCAGAAACAGAGAAAATCAATAAAACATTTATGTGGACAAGAGGAACCTTATTTTAAAGTGGATTTTCAATATCAAGATGATGAGAATTGTCAACAGATTAAAAAACAAATCAAGAAAAATGAAAGTCATAAAAATAAAAAGAAATAAATAGCAGTAAAAGGAAAAAGATATAAAAAAATTCATAAAGAAATAAAACCTAAACAAAACAATTATACATGTTCAGTTAAAGGGGGATGAGTGAGTGGGTGAGTGGGTGATTTGGTGAGTGAGTGGGTTGGTGGGTGGGTGGGTGTATGAATGATTTGGTGGGTGGGTGAGTTTGAATGAGCGAGTCCTTTAGTTAGAGATGAGAGAGAAGAGAAGATACAAGAAACATATTAAACATTTCACTCCGAGATTCCACATATAAACTGTCAAACAAGACACAGAATAAAATCTTAAATTGCATATAAAGATTGATAAAAATGCTGATATGATAGATGCAAACATGGAAACGAATAGCACTTAAATGAAGAAACAAGTATAATTATGAGAACACTGTAAATGCAATTTTGACAAGTAAAATGCAAATATTTCAGGTCATGAGGTCACCATAGGTGGTCTCATTGCAACAGTCCAATAGCCAAATCAGAATGAGTCAAGATCCAAATTTGGAGAACACATGGTACTTTCCTCTGTCATCTGCAAATCAGAGTTGCCTCCCTTGGCTTAATTCCTGTCATTCACAAGCCCATAAGCTTTCTTGTATGTTTCTGTGATGTTTATTAATCACAGTTACTTCCCTTGGAATTACTTCCCTTTATTTGCAAGCTCATGAGCCATCTCATAATATTTTGTAAACTTTGCAGTGTGATCTAGAGGTAGATAAACATAGGGACTCATGTTGAAGGCTTCTTTGATTCCGTACTTCTTCACACTAGACAAATGGCACCGGCTCAGATGATAGCGATAAGAACCTTTAGAAGCAAACTGTCTGCTACATGCCGCACATTTATATTCCAAGAGCTCCCCGTCACAACCAAGAGCAGGACTACCACTGTCCAAGCGAGCAAGTGCTTCAGCATGTTCATCGTAAAGCTCTTCATCCTCATCATCAGACCTGGAGGTTTTCATCGACAGATTTAGTGGCAGTGATAAGGAGTCTGATGGCGACATAAACCTTGACAGAGAACACGGATTGCTGTGCGTCTGCTGTAGCATTTTGGGAATGTCCGTTTTTGTCAAGAGCTTCTGAAGACTGTCCAAAGGATGCTCACTTGTCAGTGGCTGTCCATAAACAAAACTACTGAGGGAATCTAAAGCTGAACTCTTTGTCCTGGGCGCCCCGGCCTCTTCTACATTCAGATACTTGTTGACCAAAGTTTCTGAAGATGTTTCCTCACTCAAGTCCTTTGAAGGAGACTTTGCGTTGTCTCCATGATCCTCAGCTTTTGGAGAGGAAGCTTTGGTGTCAGGATTTGCTCTCTCTCTTGGCAAATCTTTTCTCTCGGGCGTTGACACCTTCTTTGGTTCTTTATCTTTCGGATGTTTCTCATTGGACCGAGTAAGATCTGACTCTGATACAGCTTTCCTTGGAGACTGCTCAAATTGGAAGGGGTGAAAGTCATTAAAAAATTTTCTAAGTTTCCCAAAATAATTAAACGCAGAGTCTACCTTCCCTGGACTGACGCCAGGCAGCGGAAGAGTGGATGTGTTAAAGGAATGCATCATATTCATCATATTGCCTCGTGGATGATCAAATTTTGTGCTAAAACTCCTGTTAATGAAAGACTCCATTGCCTTAAGGGCGGATTTTCCGTCCTCGGCTGTTTCACTACTGTTTGGATCAATTATTTCCAGACTGAGTCGAGATTCAGACGGTTCTTCAGCAGTTTGTGGTGAGTGTGCTTCAGAACGGTCCCGTACATTTGAGGTAACACTGAGTTCCTTTGTCGGTGAAACTGATCCACTTCGCTCCAGCTTAACTGTTGCTGGAGTTGCCTCCCTTGGAGAAACAGGTTCTTGCTCGATTTCTTTCTTAATTTCAATGGTAAGTTCTGATGATTCATTACCATGTGAGTGACTGTCTTGTTTACAAGATGCGAGTTCATCAGATCTGTTACCATCCCTGTCAACCAGATCTTTATCGTGATGTATATGTTTATCTCGGTGTTTCTCATCTGATTTCTGTTTCCAGTTTGTGTGCTTCTTGGCATTCACTTCCTCTGTCGGAGAGTATGCCAGAGAATGTTTAGGAGAACTTGTCATGCGAAATTCCTCCCGGGATTTTTGAGGTTTTGGTGAAGCTGGTTTCAGGGTGTTACTTTTATAGTCATATGAAGTGTCATCAACTGACAATTTCATTTTAAGTGCCCCGATCACATCCGGCTTCTGTCTTAGACAGGATCGGACATGTTCCACAAAATTATGCATTTCGATTTTAAGTCCACAGTTCTCACATGATATGCTGCTATCAATGTCAAGATTTGACCCCTCAGTGTTGAATCCATTTGAACCATGTGTGACACATTTTCTTTTATACTCTAACAAAGAAGCAACGGTTGGCGTAGCACCAGAATTGCTTTCCTCACTGTAATATCGCTTTCTCCGTGCTCTCATGCTCAGATCTGGATAGTTCTGTGTCCGTAACACTTGCCTCTTGTGGTGACCAGACAAGATCATGTGATTGGCAAGGCCTTCCATATCTGTAAAGGTATCATGGCAGACTTTACATTTAAATATACATTCACGATCCATCTCTTTTTCACAGTAAGCTGAACACTTGTGGGATCTTCGACCATGATCAGAGCTAACTATTTTAGTATAATGCTGAGTTCTCATCATATGAACTGTCAACATGGGCAACGATTTGAAGGACTCCCCACACTGCATGCAGCGGAGAATTCTTCGCGTCTGCTCCGACTCCTGGTTCAGCCACATGTCCTGTCCTCGAACTAGCTTTGGGTAGTCCATGAGGCTGGCAGTTTTGGGAGATCCTGGAACATGACCACTCTCCTGGAGATGCACGCTCAGCGCGTACAATGTGGTAAAAGTTTTTTGACAGGAACATCTGTGCATTGTGTATTTTGAGTTCTTGTCCGCTTCTTCTGGAACAGGTCTGGTAGGTTTTTTGGCAGGTGAAGGGCTCAAATTTGGCATCTTCTGCTTGGGTGATGATTGTGGTTTGTGGCTCTCTAGAGTGGGAGATAATCGGGTGTGGTTTGGAGATGGAACAATGAGAGGCGACCTCAGCAAAGGTTTGCCCTGGATCATTGTCGACTGTAGTGGGATCGTATTACTTGGGCGGCGAGGGGGTTCAATCGGAAAATCTCCTCCAAACCTTTGTTGCAGACTCTGCAGACTTGAAGGGAAGCTCGAAGGTGCCGGACCTGGTGGATGACCATTGGATACTGAAGATTTCTTCAGCTTAGGAATATCTGTCTTTCTGGAAAGATCCAGAGGTTCATTTGAATCTTGGTCCACAAACATAGAAAAACGAGAACTAGCTGGAATTCTTTTAGACATAGTTTTGGTTGAATCTGAGAACTTGCTAGTTTCAGTGTTTGACACAATAGATGCCATGGATTTAATCACAGTACTGGATGAGGTGGGACTCTCACTATGTTTGGTAATGCTGATTAAATCAGAATCACTTATGTCCATCTTCTCTTGGACATCACTCTGTACATCACTGCACTCCAAAGATTTTGCTTTTGTGTCAGAAGTCACAGGGTTGGTATCTTCTGCCTCAGGAGAATTGGGACTACTTTCCTGGCCATTTATTGGATCTTCCTCCTCCCCTTCTTCATCAGAAGTCAGCTCGGAGTTCTCTCCCCCTGAATCACACGTCTGCTGTTCGCCATCAGCACAATCAGCATGAGAACCTGCAAGCAAATGGACAACGTCAGACACATGGTAATATTGGCAGTTGAAATAAAATCTTGGGAATGGGATGAATAACAAATACGTAGGCAAATAGCGTTCCTTAAAATTGCGGGTCCCGACGTTTGGCCAAATATTTATTTCCGCAATATTGCGGGTCCCATCACTAAGTGGTTAACTATGATGTGAACACAGAGGGAGAACGCAGTTCAAAAAGAAATCAACAGAAAGTGAGTGAATTTTCAATATTTCAGCCATATCACCACATTGTCACTAACGTTTAGTTGGTGTGAGGCTCCAATCTGTACCCCATATAATGCAATGTGATGTGCAAGGTGCACACAGAGGGAAAGATAGACAATAGAAAGAAAAGTGAAAGCAAAAGATCTCCATTTTAGTTGTCTAGTGTGGCAAGCATTGGGTTACTGAAGTCCTACTCTTCCAATGTGACACCATGTCGCTCGCTGGAAACCCTATTAAAGCATGAGTGATTTCAGACTATACATGGTTTTTGCCACATCACCAAGGTTTCACCAACATCATGTTGGAGCTCCTGTCTCTCGCTAACCACTTCACCCCATACTAAAGAATGGACACATTCATTGTATAGCTGGTAATGCTCAACTCTTGCTTGCAAGATCACTTTGTTACCTTTAGTAAGTTTTGTCCTTGTAAGTGCGTGAGTGAACACTTCCGAATCAAACATTAAATTATTTTAATGATGAAGTGGCATATTCACTGAACACAACATCTTCTCAGTGATTTGTGATTTTAAGTGGCTTCAGTCGTTTCACCTACAGCGTGTCAGTCAAATCTTTGGGCTGAAGTTACTAAAGTGGGATTCAACCCAACAACCATCAAGTCTGGCAGATTACTAGGCTGACACAATAACCACTGTGCCATCACAAACAAGCTACCAAGCTGCACATACATTTAATGGGGTCGTCCCACTGCATCGACAGCCCAATCATATAGATATCACAAGTAAACAGCTTATTTGAAAGAGTGAGTGAAATGGATTTTTACATTGCAGGGTCAATATTGCAGTCATAGCGCAATGTGAAGTGCAAGAGGCACATCAGTAAAAGGGACAACACAAGATCATTAGTAAGAAAGAGAAAGCAAAAGATACCCATTTTAGTCGCCTTGTATGACAAGCATTGGGTTACTGAGGCCCTATTCTATCTAAGTGACA
>JAUELE010145748.1:0-14059 GCA_031471655.1 Diodora aspera
ACAAGGCTGTTACTGAAGCTGCATCCGTGTCTCATCCACACAGTATCAAGGGAGAGTGCATTTACTGTTTTGTGACACTCAAAGAGGTACGTAGCAAAACAACACCACATATGTCATCAATTTGAATATCAAAAGAGGAATGTAATTGTTTATGGTTGATGCAAAGATGGGTGATGTACATCCTCAAAATCCAGGGCATAATGACTTCGCCAATGTCTGTTATATATCCTGGATGTACTCCTATTCACCATTGTCCTTTGTGTGTGTATGAAAAGTCCAAATCTGCTAAATATAGATGATCAATGAAATGTTGCATTCACTGCACAAGAAGTAACTATTGATAAATTTAAATGCATGATGTCTTTACCTTGCCGAGTCAAAATGCCTGTCTCGAGACGATCGTTGTGAATAGGAGTGATATCAGGGTATATGACGGACATTGGTGGGAGTCTTTATGCCCCGGATTTTGAGAATGGGTGATATAATCTGGGTCATTTAATGGGTAAAGAAATTATTCATACATGAAGTTCAGAATGACTGTTTAGTCTTCTGTGTAAGTGGGTATATGCACCTGGATTTCTGATTGTTCAAGATAAATATGTAATGGTGTCTAGTACTTAAAGGTTGTTACATCTTTTGCAGGGTTTTAAGTACACTTCAGAACTGCAGAAGGAACTAAAAAACATGGGTAAGTCAATATCAATAAACCACATCAATCTAATGAAGATTAGATCTTCACATGCTCCTGTGGACTGTTGTGTCGCATAAAGGATCTAATACAGTTCGATTGAGGTCATGTTCTGGTGACCCCATGTCATGTGACTTTATGAGCCAATCAAATGCTTTCTCTGAAGAGTCTTGATACAATCAGCAGTCGATCACGTGATTTGATAGAAAATACAGAAAACAGTTTGCTTTTCCAAACCTGGTCAAGGCTTGGTCATCAGAAGGTGACCTGACCGGACTTGCGTTAGATCCTCTACCGCGACATACTCTGTTGGGCTATCGAGTGATGTGGTGCCACTTGGATAGAATAGGGCCTCAGTAACCAAATGCTTGTCATACAAGGCGACTAAAATGGGAATCTTTGCTTTCACTTTCCTTTCTATCTATCCCTTTTATGAACTATCGTTTCGTTCGATGGGCACCTTGCACATCACGTTGCGTAGAACTTATTGCTGAAATATTGCACTTGCAATGTAAAACATCATTTCAACTCTACTGCGACATATCAGTTAGCAGGAGCATTTGATGATCTAATATTAATTAGTTGTAAACCACTGATTTGATGATTGATCCCAGGGGTCAATATAATCAATCCAAGGTCAGGGTATTTTTTGTTCGGGTTTGCATCGCAGTTTGCAAGTCAATTTCGACTGATTGCTGATCAATTGGTCATAAAATGATCACTAATTTGCACCAAATGTTAATAATTTTTGTACGGATGTGCAAAACTGCTGATCAAACATGTCAAAACAGAAAATACCCTGAAGGTGCACCAGCTCCATGTGGTACATGTGAAGTAATGGTCAAACCCTCGGTGGAAGCTGATATAACTTCGGGAGGTTCCTTATTTCACCTACGAATGAAGCTCATATGAATAAAATGCAAATTAAAATGGATATCATTTACTTTCTCTCTCCATGTTCATGTTTTTATGTTGCACTTTGTGTTGAATATATTCTGATGGTATCCTGCATATCATGACCGATGTAGGAAAAGCTGCAGGCTAAAGATTCATGTAACTTGACTTTGGGGATCTTCCAAACACAGGATGAAGTATTGTGATAATGTAAAATGTACTAAAAGGACTGAAACGACTCTATAGCTCTTAACCCTTTGACCACGGTATTTCACACAATAAATTATTCAGCTTCCTTCCCATCATGCACGGGCAGTGACACGTAAGGGCTGTGAGTCATAACTGATGTGTGGTTAAGTATCTATCAGGTCATTTCTGGATTATCTAACAGCTGTGCAACATCAATCAGTGTAAAGTAAGCTAGTCATTGGTCCCTCGTGCAAAATATCTAGGTCAGCTATAAGCAGCCTTCCGTCGTCAAGGGGTTATGTATTGAAACCATCTTCAGTGATTATTAAATGATTAAATATGATACAATAGATCTTTCTTTTTTTGTCAACAGTTCGCACAAAGATTGGACCTTTTGCTCAACCGGATTTCATCCAGAATGCCCCAGCCTTGCCCAAGACACGCTCAGGGAAAATTATGCGTCGTATTCTTCGAAAAGTAGCTGTTGGCGATCGCCAGCTGGGGGATACTTCCACTCTTGCTGACGAATCTGTTATAGATATACTCTTTCAGCTAAGACCATCAGATGCATGAGAAACTAGATTTATTAAGAATATATGTCAGGGAATAAATAGATTTTAACGAGGAACATGATCAGGTATTTTACAGGTTTTATTCAGTACCAATGCAAGGAGATACTGTTGTAAATTCTGCTTATTACTTTTAAATCTTGGGGCTAGAGTAATTTTAATATCCCAGCAGTCTTGAGAAATGTGGGTTTGAAGCCTGTTTGGATCAGCTGGTTAGAGTGATATTTTCTAAAAACTTGGGGGAGGATATTTTAAATAGAAATTCACTCCCTCAGTGTGATATGATTTTAAGAAATACATGAAATAAATTAATGCAGTGGCAAATGCCAAATTAATTAATTCAATTAAGGTATGAAAATATGCTTGAAAAACAGTCAAGGTTATTTTAAATAGACACTAACTGACTGTTATTTAAAGCTTATTTGGAATGAAGTAGCAATGATAAAGAAAAATTACATTTAACATTTAACATTTGCATTTGCAGTCCGATACCAATTTTGTTGAAACCACAGGGATGATGATCATACATTTCATGTTTGACCCATTCCACTTCTGTTCACGAGTGCGAAAGGTTATTTAGTTTGTTTACATGTATGTGTCAAATGTTGTCGAGTTGTGGGAATGTGTACGTCCTCACTCTCATTTCTGTCAGCTCTAGCTATGTAGGTCGTGGGATAGTGCAGCAGTCACATGTTTGAAGCCTGTCCTGGTGTGTTATTGTTTGAAGCAGACGTGGAGCCCTTTTGGCCGAAAGATCATCGAAGCAACATAAATCACTGAGTGTTATATGATTCTATGTTGATCAGTCCAGAACAAATGTACTTGAATGAATTGTCATGTTCATTAATAATATGAAAGGATTTCCAAAATATGACCAGAATGGTGAAATAAAATCACTGATCAGGTGTTTGAAAAAGTCCTGAACTGAGGCAGAGCAGGGGAAGACAACTCTATGGCAGTCTTTTAATGCAATTTGTTACAGATAATTTAAGCTTTTAAATTTGTAGGATTCATAGTTGTATGTGAAGCCCATAATATCTAGTGTGTTGTTAACCTGCATCCAAACAGGGTCGCAAAAAATTACATATGCATCTCCTCGTTTCCATCTCAAGCATATCCAGCGTAATTTTAATTCTCATGTGTTGGTACTCCATAGATTCCATTGTATTTCCGTTGTCATTGTGATGGATGGTATACCAATTATAATTCTCATGTACTCCATAGATTTCCATAGTCATTGTGATGGATGGGGTAGGGGATGGTGCAGTGGTTAGTGTCAACCCAGCAATCTGCCAGCCTTGGCATTTGTGGTTCAAGCCCCGCTCGGGCACCTCTCTTTCAGCCCAAAGAGACAGAAGCCCCAACACCGACGTGATGTTGGTGAGACAATGGTGATTTGATTGAAAAATTGTCAAAAAACCACGTAAAACCCCAAATCACGCACACTCACAATGTGATGGATGATATTAGGTTAACCAACTATAATCCTCATGTATTGGTACTCCATAGATTTCCATAGTCATTGTGATGGATGGTTTTAGGTTAACCAATTGTAACAAAGTAGTAAATAATAAATATCAGTCAGTCACTACAGTAAGCCCATGTTGTCATTGTTATCATAGAAGTTTTAATTGATCATGTTATAAGCAATTAGTGGACGCTATCAGGGATCTCATTAGTCTCATTAATTGTTATGCCATCATAATGATTGCTGTCCATCTTAGATTTTGTTGTATCGGCAGTGATTGTTGTGGGATGAATGAGGTCTGCTTAATATATGAAACAAGCATAACCTACGACTAGTTGGATAATCATAATAATAATAATAATAATGTATTTCTATAGCGCCAGATATCCATCTAAAAGGTGCTCAGTGGCGCTGTTTAAACAGAAAGCAAGGAGAAACAGTCTATTGGTGAGCCCTGTTAAAGAGAAATGTTTTTAAGTTCAACTTAAAAGAGAGGGATACGGGTGTGAAACCTATGACTTGTGGGATACGGGTGTGAAAAGCACAAAGGTTTGTTCAGGTTGTGGGTTTGAATGCAAGGTTTTCATTATTAACTGGGGTGTGGGATGGTGCAGTGGTTGGGCACGTTGGCCCAGCAGCTTGTCAGCCTTGGCGGTTGTAATTCAAGTCCCGTCCGGCACCTCTATTTCAGCCTGGAGAGACGGGAGCCTCGACACCGGCGTGATGTTGGTGAGACTGTGTGAGATTGCCATAAACCACCAAAAAAAAACAAATCACTCGCACTCACTCACTTCATTATTAACTGATTAATGGTTGAGATTGATTGGGGTTTCTTTCAGTAACCTCGAGATGTGGTCAAATTGTTTACATCTAGATATTATTTCTTTGAATGAGTTACTTACAGTGACGCCATTACCTTGACCCCTTGACAGTTTCATCTGTTGTTTGGTTTGATAATGAAAACCTTGCAAATGTTAAATGCGAGATTCTTTACTCAACTTGTCAGGAGTCACTAGATTTATGTGGGTTTATAGTTGAAAACTTACTAAAACCAAGATCTAACCATAAACTTTATCATTGTTTTCAAGTAGGGGAACGTTGTCAAATCTTGACCAGTTTAATATTTCAACTGCACATACTTTAATAATAAATTTGCCGGAAACAAATTTTTCTTACACTCTTTTCTGCTCGTTTTTATTGTCAGAAAAATTATTTTTCAAACAATAATAACAAGAACACAGCAGCATCCGACTTTTTTTCATATAAACCCCAAATAAGTCAGAGTGGTCGAAATTTGATAGTTTTGCTCTAATTGCATATAACTGTTAATGTAGTTATTGTTCATATATTATTGAGTTACTAGATTGATTAACAATATATAAACCATGGATAATATAGGGCCAGAAAGTAAGTCTCGTGAGAGCTCCCTTCTGGGAACTTTATCTTGAACCATAATTCCCACATCGATACGATTTTGCACTTTGAAAAATCAGTATTTTCCTATCAGCATCTATAACATCTGTCATCAGAAGTTGTCACAAAGATCCCAAAGTCTAGTTTACATGGTCACAAAAGACAGTGTGGTCAATAACACTTATGGAAACATTATCTAGTCGTACCACAACTCTCTAAAAATCATGCAAATACCATTTCATCCAATCGGACAGATATATTTTTGTTGGATGCTAAGCTGCAAACTGGTACGGTAAAAATGAGAAAGTTTAAGTTTTTTTGTAACATAAATATCAGATTTTATAGGCTACATGTACCAGGTATGTACAATGTCTTGCTGAAATTATATGTACTTGAACTTGGAAGATTTATGTTGATCTTGTTTGGAAAACAAATATTTATTACACAACTCTGTTAAGTTAGAGTGCAGTTAATAATTGTTGTAAATTTGTGAAATTTTAAAATCCGACGCTTTAGACCTCTGCCTTCTTGGTTATATCAAACAATTTGAAACAAAATTATGTAGGCTGATATTTGAACCTGAACACGGCTACCGCCAATCGATCATATTTCTTTAATGGTCAACCATCTTTGAATAGCTTGTTTTTGTGTGTGTTGGTGGAGGATGGTTTGAAATATATTTATTGCAGGGTAAGTAATTTTTGTAGAAAGCTGAAATTCTTATATGAACTTGAAATCTCAGTCTTTCTGGGGTTAATTGTTATAAAAATTTGGGAACACTGGGAAATGGCTTGTGTATTTGTGACCATGAAACTAGTCAATCTTGGCCAACTTGATGTTATTTAAGGGAAGTGACTCGTGTAAGCGTTCCCTTCAATGTTCCCGGAAGATTTCCTGACTCTACTGAATGTTAACCTGTGGGTGATTATGATGTCATTGGTAATTCTTTCCACATTCCTTTATGTGTTTATGTTTAGAGACGTTGTTTAGAGACTAACGCTATCATATACGCCATGTACTGGAGTTTTAGAAGGGGTGTGAGATGGTGCAGTGGTTAGCACGTCGACCCAGCAAGCTGTCAGCCTTGGCGGGAGTGGTTCGAGTCCCGCCCGGGCACCTCTCTTTCAGCCCGGAGAGACAGGAGCCTCGACACTGATGTGATGATGGTGAGTCTGTGGTGATTTGGCTGAAAGATTGCCAAAAACAATATAAAACCCCAAATCACTTGCTCACGGTTGTTAGAGCAATCTATACCTGATACTGTGGGGATATAGCTATTGCTAGACTCGGGTAGGGAACCATTGTTTTTGTGACTGACATTTATTGGATCAAAAGGTCTCTTCATACAGTATTTATTTAATTTAATACTCGTTTAAACTTGAACTTCAAGCAGCCATGGTTCTGTTCTCTGGTACATGACAAGTTTTGACTCCTCATGGATTATGTTCTGTAAATGGAGAGGGCACGGGATGGTGCAGTGGTTAGCGTGTTGGGGCCTAGTGATCTGCCTACTTTGGCAATCATGGTTCGAGTCCACCCGGGTACCTCTCTTTCAGCCCAGAGGTCAGAGCCTTACACCGACGTGGTGATGTGGCTGAAAAATTGCTGAAAACCACATAAAATCCAAACTCACTCACTTGCTCCTGTAAATGGAAATGTTTGATCATGGGATAGTTTGCCAGCTTGGGAACCTTTTCACCTTTTACTATTTGAATTCTGATAGGTGTTAAGGTTATTTTTGTTTCAGAGTTTATGATATAGGTGAAAGATTGCTTGATACTACATTAAATCCAGTGTCATGAAATCACTGTGTCCAGAATCATGGTTATCACAAAATACACCGCATGGTTTGATTACCCTTATTGTTTTCAGGTTATTATTTGAGATAACATGCCTAGTGACCCTTACGAATATTTGGAAGAAAAATCCAGAACAAGTTTCACTTAAACTTTTTACATCCTTAAATCTTTTAAATAACCAAAAGTTTGAGACAGTCATTTGGGTGACACCCCCCTCGGATGGTATCTCACGATGCAGTCCACACCCCACTAGTGACGTTGCTGAACCCACCCATGGGCTGGTTGTCTGATTATCAACCCAAAGAATACAAGACATGCTCAATGTCAATGTCAAAAAGCTCGCACTGCCTCCTCTGCACTTGTTAAACTGTGCTCCAATACATCACTACCACCAGCTGGGATTCTGAATACAAATTTTGTCCCTTTCGCCGATTGTTTAAAAGAAAACAAAAAAACATAATTGCGTACGGGCTTGTTAATGTTTGAAGAGTTTGGGCACATATACACATGTAAGTGCTTGTGTAAGTGAATTAATCTTAATATTCAGTGCAACTATATTTTATATGAGAGTGTTTATAAAGTGGTTGTTTGGTCTCAATTTTAACACAAACACTAGCAAAGGTCAAGGTCGATGCAAAGGTCAAGGTTGATGGGGTCCGTTCATATATATATAGTGCCTGGGCAGTGGTGTTCGTGAGCTACGCCACTGTGGAGTTTCGCTGTGGATGGGACATGGAAAAAGTGCACGTTTTTATGGTGTATGGGGAAAATGCATGTGCTCCATGTGGTATGTGGTAAATAACGACCAAACCATTGGTGAAGCTGAACCTTTGAGTGCAATCAGACATCAGCCTGGGGAGGGTCGTTATTTCAATCATTGACAACACAACTGATTCCATAGAGGTGAACATTATTTTGTGTGTAAATGTGTTATGTTTAAATTTGTTCTTGTTATTGATTGGTCAAAAATAACTGAACTAATTATTTAATGTACAACTGGAAATATCGGTTGAGTGCTGAATGCCATCTTGTGCTGACAGAACTCGTTTTAAACAAATGCAATATTGGGTGAAAGCAATGTAGCCTGTGCCACTATTTGAGAGCAGTTTTGGGGGAAAAATTAAAGGCAGTTGCAAGTTACAGAATCTCAGTATATGCATGTATTATCCATCTGCCTACAGTCGGTGTAGGCTTTACTGATGTACCAAGAATGAAATTAAGGCTTTTGAAAATACTCGATTTGTGAAAACGAGAAGTTCGAGTTGTTGAATGTGTTAAAAAATTTGTGAAATAGGCTCTGCTTGGGTATTCTGCAGCCAGCATTACAATTTTGTATCCATGTGCAAAAGCGTATTTGTGTATGTCTACAACATATTGAAAGGGGTAAGCAGTGGTTGCTTTGTAAATATAAAAGGTTTAGACACACTGATCCTGTTGGTTTTTGTTATTCAGAAGAGGTGAGGTAGTCTTGGCCTTGTGCATCGTGCGTTGGAATCCAGGGGAAGGATAGTGAGTTAGTAATGCATCAGCTTCTCAGTCCATGAGCACATAGTGAAGTTGCAAGACTTCTTTCTGTTTTCCAGCACTTTTCATCTTCATTTTCAAATTCCAGGACTTTCGCGACTTTGTACGAACCCTAGCACAATCTTCCAGTCTGATCATGATGCAAGATATGTACATCAATTGGAAACAGCTCAAAGAGAAAAGTATAAAGAGAACTGAAAATTGCAGAACATGTT
The DNA here is from genome assembly GCA_031471655.1 of Diodora aspera. Classification (NCBI taxonomy): domain Eukaryota; kingdom Metazoa; phylum Mollusca; class Gastropoda; order Lepetellida; family Fissurellidae; genus Diodora; species Diodora aspera. The sequence goes on from JAUELE010145748.1 coordinate 8,760, forward strand.
TAAGTTGGTCTCGACAATAAATATTGGGATACTGGGGTCCTATTCCAAGTACCACTCCCTAGCTACTGCATCAGTAAATACTAGTACCAGGGAGTTTCTGTGTGTAGAGACTCCCTGGTAAATACAGAAGGTATATATAGTAGGCAGTTGATTTCCTTTGGATATGTACAACCCTTAAGGGCTGACAAATTAAGTTGGAAACAGTAACTGTTGTAAACTCGGATGCAGATTGTTATTCGTGGCACAATATTGCCTACCTGAGGCCGGTCCAAACGGATGACCACTGTTCGTAAGTGTGTATGGTCGTAATCATATAGTGCACCGTATTTCATATATATAGTGAAATCAATATGGCGGAACAGAGACAAGACGACACCCCTGGGACAAACGATTGTAAGCTAAGGCCTTTGGTAACGCTTAAAATGCACAAGCTCGGTGTAAATGGCATCTCCTTTCTCCAGAAGTTTATCTGTTAACTTGGCTGTTATAGGTCCGTTCACACCTGACAATAAAATAGGTCGTTTGCAGCGATTGTCGAGTGAAATATTTAAGCGACAATCTATCATGAAATTGCTTCTATTGCTGTTAGAATAACATACACCTATTATTTCTTCATGTCCATTAAAGAGATGTAAACCAACGATCAGAAATGCAAAGTCTGTCCTTTGGAAACAATGTTATTCTTAAGATCTTGTCTGTTCAAGGAACGAAACATTGATCATGTCCGCTGTCCGGTATATATATAGTGCCCTTGATCTGTACGGTAGAGATCTATTTTGATTCTCCTCGTCGGTGGAAATCGTATAGAAGTTTGCTACGGGCATGGAATTTATGCACACATAAATATCCACTCTTTAGAAATCGTAATATTATTGATCAATGATGCAATATTCTTTGAATCAACTCGCTCTTTTATAAAACTGGATACGTGGTTACATTTAACGTTTTCTTTTCGCAAAATAACTTTGGGAACGATTAATATACTTACAATTATGTACATACCACGATCGATGCATAAACATAGAGCATGTTTAATGATTCTGCCTACTCTCTAATACAAAAAAAAATTAAAACACGGGGGGTTCGCAAACTGCATAGCTGAGCAATCTTGTTGTGTACATCGTTACGTTCCACTTGTTATATATATAGTTCATATATATTGAACAGCCTGCCATGCACGCAAGTGATTGTGGATAATCTACAACAACATAGAAATTTACCCATGCACTCAACAATTTTCTCGATCGTTTGCAAAAGTGTCAAAACATCCGGTCTGCATTCGGCACACACTGTGACTAGCGTTAAAACGAGCTTGTACTCGAGTCCAAAGTTTAAGACTGGAGCACTCGCACGGGACATAAATCTTACAATAAACTGAGAGGGGTTGACATGTGGTGGAATTTATAGCTGGATAGTCCTGCCCCATGACTGGATTTTCGTTGATTTTATATTTTAGGCATTTAACCAGTCTACAAAAGCTTTATTGTGAATGAAATGTTTTACTTTTTGTGATGTTTTAGAACGCTATACAGATCAGTAGCAGTCAACTGACTCACAGTCTTGTATATTGTAGTTCAATCACGCATTTGTCAAAATAAGCATCAAAGTCTTTTCGTTTTCATGAAATTCGAGTAGTCCTATAACCCAGTTCACCCACTCGAGTACCCGAGTCTAAAATAATTATGTACGTCAAATTTCAGTATTCTCCAGTGTTCTCCTAAAGACCATATTTGGTGGCAAAACAACGACCACATAACGCACATAGGTATACAGGTCGTTCATTTTTTTTTGGGGGGGGGGGGGGGGTGGTTTATGGGGATTGACATGTTCTTCTTCAGTACAAAAAGATACTTAAATTTCAGTTGCCTCGACAATAACCCCAAAAGACACAAGTTGTTACCGCAAAATATTCACAACAAAATGATGAATTTGCTTTTTAGCTGAATTGTCAATATACGAGGGGATGTCAACACGTTTTGAGCCTAACATGGATCGAGTTGAAATATCTCTGCGAGATATCTTTATTTTTCAACATAGTCCCCTTGCTTTGTTTGTAAAAAGGTCACATCCTGGTCCTCTAACCAACCGTCCACAACATCGATAAGCCCGCCCCAGCTCGCCCTTTTAGATTTGTTCTTCTGTGTTAGCACCATCAATTTAACCCCCAAAACATTATACAACTGGTGAAATGACAACATTTTGCATGCACATTTTTCAACATTTTCAGGGGAAGAAGCTTCCGGACCTCTCTAGAACATGATATCCTCCATGACCCTTTACACAAAATCTGGATTTGCCCCTACATCATCGAAGCTTCCGCCACGCAAGTGCTTTGTCAATGTAGGAAACAGGTGATAGTCACTTGGGGCCAAGTCTGGAGAACAGGATGGTTGAGGCAAATATCTAGACTAACACTTGGTCTATGCAAACTTATCCATCTACAAAAACCTGCAGTTTTCATTATTTTATTTTTTTTAATGAAAAGGAGCCTTATCTCCTCTGCTATGTGGAATCAAGGAACCTATACTTGCTTTAATAAGAAACTAGACTTGCCTAAATCTTGAAATTTCAAACCCGCATTCTTGAACAGTAGCCATTGCAACATGGCTGGGGTAAACATTGTCCTGATGAAGAAGAACTCCATGTCAATGGGGCGGGGGTGGGTGGTTTAGCCATATATGTTATTCACCAACAGCAAACTAATGCTGTAAGTTTTTGACATGTTGGTAAAGCTATTCAGTTATATCGTTGATTATTCCCTGAAGCGGATTCAAGCATAAAGCATCCTAAATATGTAAGGCTCAAAACGTTTTGACACCTCGCAGTTGCTGAAAATGTTCTCAAACAGTAAGTTATGAATACATTGTTTGTACAAAAAAAAGGATGTGTCTGTGTACTTGTGATCGTCCCTTTATATATCAAAAACCTTAGCAATTTCAACACTATCGTATCCATACTAAACATTCATTTGCTATATTTACCACACGCATCAACAACACAATGTCATATTCGATATTGCGGAAATCTCAAATGTCAAATTGCGTTTGTTTTGGTATGGCGAAAAAATTCCATGTCGATTCAAATTTGACATATGGACGATCTATTTCACTGGTATCGTTCACACTTATTGCAAATTGATTGAGTGCCAAGTGGTACCTGTTTCAATGCAGGTCCAAACTCCACGTATTCAGGGCTATGTTTTAATTCGAAAGACAACATAGGCAGCCTCGGCACTGCCTCCATCTTGATTAAGTTCTACTACTCTCCATACAACTAAACTTTGCTTATATCGCGTATTCAAAGGTCTACGTGTAGCGTTTCACATACACATTAAAACCATTTGGATCACAATAGATGTTCCAAAGAACATTTTTTTAAAGCGCAGTTTGTTTTCTTTCCTTTTTGTTCAATCGTGTATTCAATCGTGTATTTTGTTACATACATGTTACATATGCCAATAGAGATATAAAATACGGTCTCTTTTAAATAAGCACTACGTGTGAATCCATGAATGCTCGATTCTTCTTGCAAGCAAATATATTCTTTGATAATGAGAGATCAGTGCATTTCGAATATAATAATTCAATAAACTATTGATGTCAGAATAAGTGTTCTCTTTATTTTCACATCACGTGTACATATACGATTCCAGTCGGCATATAGAAAGACCAATTTCAATAAGTTGTGTGGAATATGTAATGATGATGGCAAGTTACAAAAATTCACGTGATGTCTAACCCGGAAATGTTTTACACTGGGTCACAATCGGGAGACAAATCTTACCAAAACGGAATCAACGCTCGAGCTGTTCGAAGTTCGAACCTCAGAACCAAATTTGACTGAAATAAAATCTGTTTTATGTCAAATTTACATAAGGTAAAGAAATGTATTTTGAATACAATCGGACTGACCGTATCGATAGATTCAGCATATATATATATATATATATATATATTAGACTAAAATATCTCTAAAGAAAGATTGAAATTTTTATTTTGTAAAAAAAATTAAATTAAAATGATATTCATGTGTAATAAGATAGATAAGATCCCAGAGAGCTGTGGCTATCTAGACTGGCAAAATATCTAGACTGTGTGCTTGTCTCTGTTATAATAAAACTTCAGGGTCTGGATATGACAGACTACATAATATTATAATATATTATATGCATTTTTAGTTTGGTGACAACTCGATGCATCTGCATGTTTTGTTGCCTATATTTAATAGACATGATGCTATTTGGAATGTTAAGTATCGTTTATGAATTGATTATGAAAAGCAAATTTATTGTGGAAAAACTCATGATAATTATTTATTTTTGTCACTCCCATGTAATATGATATTAGCATTTGGATAAGTGATGAAATACAGACACTAATTAATATGTCTATTAAAAGCCTCAAAAGATTAAGTAAATCAAAGAAGAACAATATCACGTACAATTCTAATCTACAGGATGTGTCCATAAAGTTTCTCCACCATGGTATGATTGCCATAAAATCAATCACCTTAACCTGGGTACTCGCCCATAACTGCCCCAATATACCCTACACATGAGCTGAAATCGAAGCTACAATTAAACGACAAATAAAAGCCAAGTGGGTTAATAACTATACTGACAATGAACCCAGCTGGCATAAAACAATACAACCAAAATTTAAAAGTACAATTCAACAATATCACCTCAATGTCCTCACCGACGCGGTCATTACCAGTCTCAAACTGGGTAAAACTAAATTCTCAAACCAATTCAAAAACACTAAACTATGCCTACTGCAACGCGCCTTGCACTATACAACACGTACTGATAAACTGCACCAAATACTCCCTCCAGCGCCGTAAACTTGCACTTACATTGGGCCAGCAGTGTTCAACTCAACATACACAATTTAACCCACCAAACAAATCGTACTCACCACTGGCAACTTTTCTGAGACAAACCCAGTTATAACCGCTAAAACCTAGGTAAATCCGAATTTTATTTTATTATTTTAAAATAAAATATTTAAAATAATAAAATCAAATGATAAAATAAAATAAAGCAAAACAAAATGCTAAATAATCAACAGCAATTAATTATTGCTACTTCTCCCTTCTCTCCTACCCTGCAATAACACCTGTATTCACTAACAAACTCAAACCCTTTCCCGACTCTCTCCTTTGACATGGGGCCAAAATACTAACACTCTTCCCCCTCCCTTTTGGCAACATATACTTGCATATATATATACTTAACCGCAAAAGAAACGTCACCCTATTCAAATCTTGCTAATGTATGTTTCATCTTAATTTCCAATAAT
>JAUELE010145859.1:0-14059 GCA_031471655.1 Diodora aspera
ACATCATCAATACATCATCATGATGTTATTAATGTCAGTTGTGTCACCTTGTACAAGTGACTTTCAGTCGACCCAGCTGAAACTGGGTACCTGGTACTCCAGCAGGAGTGTTGTGTTGTTAACATCTTGGCCCAAAAGGCTGCTTGAGTTACACCAGGATAATAATGCACAACACTTTGATTAAGTTTTTCAAAAAGCCTTGATTTAGCATTATACAAGACTCAACATTATTATTATTATTATTGTTATGATTATATGGAAATTTTGCTGACCTGATCAAAGACTTTAGCCACAACATGTCTGTCAAGAATTGGCACATATTTGGATCGGTGTGAGACGAATGTTGGAGCCAGTGCATCCAGGATCGTCAGTCTTTTAGCTACCAGACCATTCTTCTTCAACCATACTTTCGAAGAAGTGTCATTTAACCTGAAGAAAAATTTGAAAAATTTGAAAGTTTTAAGAAGTTATCCAAATGTTATCTAGTTGAATGAAAATTCATGAAATCAGAACAATTTTTATATTCTGATAACTATCTAAGTATAACCCCCCCCCCCCCACCTATTCTATCTAAGTGACACCATGTCACTCCCCAGAGGCTCTACTTAAACTAACCAGGACAACAAAATTAAGGAGTTTTGTATTTCACCTATTGAGCTTTCTCTCTCTTTTTTTCCTGATCACCTCCTTTCTGACGGCAGCTGAAAAAGAGAAAGTTCATTTAAGGTCCAAATATATGATACACATCACATGTGTTAAGAGCGTGCAAAACGGAATTTCCAATAAGGCAACAAGTGAGTGACCACGTTTTCAAGGGTTATCCCTGCCTAGCACTGAGACACTGTCATTGTAACTACTTGTGTCTCTTCGTAAGCGGGAAGATGACATGGTGTATGCGAGGCTGCCATAGCAGAAGCTCATTTTGTTTGACAATCAACCAAAATATGTGGTGTCTGAGTTCATGTGTAAATTGCCTCAGTCCACTCAGCTAAAATTGGGTACCTGGTCGAAATGTGGTGGTAAATGCAAACATTAACCTTCTGGCATTTAACAGGCAGCTTGTGTTGTATACTACCTGGGGAGTTGAGTTGAGAAATGCTGTTCCAATGACCAGGATAATAAAAATGAAGTGTGGAGCACTTTGAGCAAGGAACCTTCGTAGTGTGAAGTTTGACACGATAAAAGTTGCTTCATTATTTATATTATTATTAGGAGATCATCCCATTGCGTTTTCATACTGGAAGCGATTATCGGTGGTTTGAATGACGCTAAATTTACATTTAATACATTGCACCAAGGCGAATGAAAACACACTATGCTTATCACCAATCCACCATCACAAATTAAACATTAAATTAACTTTTTGATTGGTACACTATGACAACACGTAATTAACTAATATGGTCCGACCACCATAACTAAAACTGCAACCAGGGTTTGTTCAGTGTACTCGTAGGTTGAAGCAAAAACATGATAACCCAAAATAATGTCAATACTTTAATTTTAACATTTAGATCTCAGTACATCTAGTTTTACACATATGCTCAAGGTGTAGACAACCATATTCCACAAGAAATAAAACATATTTGGATATCAACAAATCACAGATCCCTACTCGGTAAATGGACTGCACTAGGGTAAGTGTGACATCATCATTATGTCACTAAACATTCCATTGTAAACATTTCACAGAAGTACCAGGGTCATGGGTCTATGCACAATTAAGGGCTCAAGCCCATGTGGGTATGTGTCTATAATGATCGCCAAAGTAATTGTTGATAATAACTTGAGTGAGTGATTTGGGGTTTTATGTGGTCGTCGGCAATCTTTCAACCACATTGCCACAGTCTCACCAACATCACGTCTGGGTCGGAGCTCTTGTCTCTCTGGGCTGAAAGAGAGGTGCCCGGGCAGGACTCGAACCACAACCTCCAATTTGATAACCATGCAACACCAGACATACAAGTTCCATGCACGTGCTTTGTAAGAAAGAGGAAAATTGCAAGTGCTTTGTGTGCTAGGCGGGAAAAGTGTGGCATAGCTACGAAGACCATCTGGAGAAGTCTTTTAAACTTTAATTATTTTCTGTACATTACAGTTTAAAGTTATTATCATGACTCACTGATTAAAGTTAATTTATTGTTTGCCAAAATGTCTCAAGTGTGAACGGAGCTGACATAAATGAAAGAAAGTTAGTGTTGTTAATGTTGGATATATGGTCAAAATCAAGGTCAAAATCTTTCATTCCCAAAAACAACATTGGGAACAATAAATATGCATTGAAATATGAACACATCAGGATTAATACACAAAATATACTCTTAAAAAAAGTAGGGGAACATATATAACATAACCACCTTCAACGGCACAATATCCATAGGATGCCCTGGCCAGCAATGAGCCCTGACCTTTTCCCCATTGAAAATAAAATGTCTGGGACATCTTAGGCCGACATGTGCGTCAACGTGAAAGGCAACAGCCACGCTAAATGAACTTGTCCAGGCGTTGGTGGAAGAATAGGACAGACTGCATCAAATTACCACAGGTAGACGCATATGCACGATGCCTCAACGAATCAATCAGTGTTTCGCCAATAACAGGGGCATTACACACTACTGACGCAAAAATGTCAATTTCCGTTTCTTACTCATTCATTCTTTCACGGACCATATCACCTTTGGGGCCCCCCTCTGTTTCGGGGACCTTGGATTAAGCCTACTCTGCCCAATGGTTAATCCACCACTGCACGCAGGCCTGAAATATTTACACCTTTTCACCTGCGAACGCGGAACTAGAACTCCTTCTATAACATTGCTTTCATTGTCTCACCAGATCAGCTGAACGTTATCAAGGAGACCACGCTGGCCAAGGTTCTCTGTGACAACACCGACATAACAGAGATGCAGCCCAGAGCATTCCGGGCACCTAGAAAAAAGTGAGCATCAACATCAAGTCCACCTGTACACCTATTAGCAGCATTTAAACCTTTTGATAGGTTGCAGCCCCGGATCGGGGGGGGGGGGGGGGAGTGGGCACAGGGGCCACGTGCACTCCTTTAGCTCGCCCTTTTAAATTTGGTTGGTATGTTAGCACCAAAACAACCCCATAAATATTATAAAAACACGTGAAATAGGCTGAAATTTTGCATGACAATTTCTCAAAATTTGCCGGGGTAGCAAGCCCCCGGACCTCTCTATAAATGATATCTTTTATGACCTATGCTGTGTCAGCCCCCTTTACACAAATCCTGGATTCGCCCCTGCGCTGGAGATGAAAATGCTAGGTCATTACGTCAGGGGATAACATACATGTATTTTGTCACTAAATTCAACCAAAAGCAGCAATTGACGTCCCAGTACTGATATTAACATGATGGTCATAATGAATATGTCACAGTTACGTTACACTAGTAATAATACACACCAGTCGGTACACTAGTATCAATCTAATGTCACAAAAATATCTTCTTGTCGTCACAATGGTATCAGTCTGACGTCATAATTATGCACTGAAGGAAAATATAAAGGGTCACTGAAAAGTGTGATGGTATAGTTCGTACCAACCCCTTCCCGGCAGGTGTGACAGCTCACAAGCTATGCTAAATCACCCATGTCCCAATTGGCCACCCTTTTGTGAATTCGAGCGTAGCTTGTGAGCTGTCACACCTGTCGCTGAGAGATTAAGTTCGTGCATGCTCTGGATCAATCATTACCATTGGCATGCTACAACATATGATCCCTTATGTTTTCCACCAGTTTAGGAACATGACATCTAAAGAGGTCATTACCATAACGCTAAGGGATCTAATCTCTTTCAGAAACGAACGGCAGAGTTGTACACAGCTCACGCAGCCACGCTTGGACGCGTGGGCCGAAAATCCTCTCCCAACCCGGCCCCCGCCCAGAAGCTTCAACACATCCTGGGCAGACTGGGGCCAGTGGGGCGGCTGCAACAACGGTCGGCAGACGAGGAGGCGGGAATGTAATCCCGGATTTGTATGCTTGGGTCGAGGGTCCCAGGACAAGGCCTGCGGGTCCAGTAACTGGTCAGAGTGGGGTCAGTGGACGGCGTGTACTGGTGGCAGAAGGACAAGACACCGGACGTGTACCGGACTCACGGGGAACTGCCCGGGCATCGACACTCAGATCAACAACTGCACAGATGACCGGATGTCCGGAGACTCGAGCTGGGCCCCGTGGGGCAACTGGACCCGATGCAAAAAGGGCAGCCGCAGACGACGAAGAAGATGCCTGAAGAACAACTCCAACAGAAAATCTAAAACCTGCATTGGTCCCAGAACAGAAAGATCGTCCTGCTCTGACAATAGAGTTGATTGCTCAAGATATCCCAGTTACGTACGATCAGTTTGTGAACGAACACTTGGATAATGTTTGAACGTATTTCAAAGATACTAATCTGTAATTTGTATGAGGTTAAGAGGAAATATACATTGATATGAACACATTTAATGTTTGTTTTCTTTTGTATTTTTAACATAACCTGAGAAGAGCTTATCGGACTTCCTCACTTTATAAGCTCAACGTTTGATCAAAGTCTCACTTCTTTGGTACGGATGCCCTTTCCTTACACAGGGTCTTTCAGAGTGCTGGTTGACAGAACTCCAGATAATTTTTGAGCTTTTGGTTTTTTTTACTCGACATTTACAGAGCTATTGGTTAGTTGAAGTTTTAACTGAGTAATTGGCTGTTTTCACCCCACTGGATTTGGTCTATTGGGTATTTACTTCCACTGAATTAACTGTATTGGGTATTTCAGACTAGTTTTATTGGACACAATGTAGACCATGCAATTAACGACTGATGCGGCGATATTTTTAAAAATCGTACAGACTGCTGTTCTCATGCGCTGCGCAAACAACCGCCATAAAGCATCCAAACACATGAAGAATGCTAAATAATGTGCATTAATCATGGCGGTTGTTGGTGTTGGTTGCAATGAAATAAATACATTCGGAGTACAGTATTTCTTGACATATTTGCTTTCGGTTGGTACGCATTGTGCGATCGATGTATTGAGTAAAATATACCGAGCGGTTTCCAAACATTTTTGGTTTTGGTAAATTTGACTGGGTTTTTGTACGCTTCGTTTTAGTTTTGCTTGCGTTTTCATGGAGTACTTTACACAAATACGCAGCTTATCTGGAGCTCTGCCCAGGGTGAAATAAGAAACACTGTGCTCAGATTGGTTTAAAACATACTGGAATAGGCCCTTACTGTAAAGGGAATCGAATGTAGAGAATTTGCAAACTGCTCTCACAGTTGAAGAGCTCGCGGGAAAACAACGGGGAAATACTGAGCAGAAGAATGAGCTTTTTAAGTTTAAAAATAATTTCCTTCACACATGAAATCTGTGTTTTAGCCCGACTGTAAGTTGACTCTTTAGTTGTCTTAAACCAGTTCACAAAAATCTAAAACATTGGCGAGGAGCTGTTAACCACATGTTGATACAGGAAATGACATCAAACGTACAGCAGTACAACATGGGATGACGACCAATACTGGGAGAAGATTGCAGCTCATATTCAAAAGAGGAGAAATGGTTTGCTGATTGCAGCAACGTGAACAGACCATTCGATTTTACAGATTTCTTTATAACTCGCCTGATGAGTTCAAGTTGTTTTATGAACTAGCGATGTCTTTGGATCGTTCACCCTCTGCAACTGCTTCCGTCATCCCCGTAATTATATTGCCTTATTTGGACTAGTAACAAGGTTTGTTTTCACCCAAATAAGGGTACGAAAATGCGTCTTAGAGCTTCAATAAACTAAAAATACCTCCGAACACAATATCAAACATTAAAAAAATGTATTGTCTCACACATGACACATACAATTAGTTAGAAACATCTTCAAGTCCCCTAAAAATAGAATGGTCGCTCTCGAAAACAGTCTTGTGGAACGGGACCCTGACGTCTGCGTGGTTTGCTAGTCCAGATGTATACTATACTGACGTCCAAAAGAAAGTATACCAAGATTGTGAGAGACTACTGAATAAATTCACAAATGCGTTGGATATGCAAGAGATATCCCTTCAAAACTAGGAAGGTTTATCAATGAGATAATGTCAATCAAATTACACTCACCGAAATCCAAGAATCCTTTTGATCAACTATGGCATAAAGACGTAAGGGAAAAACAATTGAAATCATATGGTATACTTTCTTTTGGACGTCAGTATATGTACACTGACATACATCAACGAAGAGAGGCATCTACCTAGAGACAAGAAAGCAACTCTCAACTCTTCTCTCAACGACATGTAAAACAAAACACAACATTGTGTTCATAACCTGGTTGGGAGAGGCCTACAACACGATGGGTATACTCGTAGGAAAGTAGATAGAATAGATCACATTTTGTATTTTCTTGTGGACGAATTTAATTTTTCATTCTCCACCTTTTAACTTTGTGGTGTATAAACTAACACAAGGGCGCGAGTATGTTGACTTTTAAATATGATGATGCAAATAAATAAGGGAACACAGTTATAGATGAAGCATTATGTGACAATGCATATAGAACATCTTGCATTCTTTACCTAGCTATGAAATAATAAACTACTAGTATCTGTGGTGTTGTTCATGTCTCCAGTTGACCTTATGACACCGACATAAAACACTACTGAACAGGGAGGGGGGCGCCAGAAATCCCCGGCGTGAGGGCTGAGGTCTCCCACAAGGGTCTGAACTCCCCGACAAATACAATGTTCAAATAACACAATAAAATACACACATTCCCTCCGACATTTTCACCAATGAATTGCTTTATTTTGCCCCGTCGGGGAGGTGGTGGTGTGGGGGTTGGAAAACAGGTGGGGTGGGGGCTAAAGCCACCACTGCTACGTAACTACGGTTCCGTTTTTCCTTTCCAGATGTTCTTTAATCTCATTTCGGCATTAACTTCAGTTCCACTTTCACCATACGTGACAGAATAACATAGCCATTGAATCATAACAATCTATATGGTGATTCCAGCCGAGTGGATTAACCAATCAGATCGAAGCTTCTTTCAGTTTACTTACCTTCTGTGAATAGCATACAATATGAATCATTCAAACGGCAGAAAGACGAAGAAGACAGCTGAACTTGGAATGAATCAGTACCAATGAACATGCGTCTTCACCGCTGGTTGGTCCAACCGTAACGACCACCGATTGGTTAGGATCATAACGTTTAGCGATTCAAACAGTACGAATTAGTTTTAATCACACTAAGTGTCTGTAATCCCAATAAGTAACAAAATGGAAAACAAAATGGTACCGTATCGACTCATTGCGATGATGATAATATTTTCACAGCCAGCGCTTTGGAAGTGCAAGAGATTCGGAGTTTGGTTGTCTGATGGTTTAAACTGTGAAAACACGTGACCTTCCACGCTGGTCAAGTGTGTTAGCGTTCATCTGGCACACTGTCTAACATTCTGTCATAGATACTACAAATGTGCATCTACTAATAGAGCAGCAGCCCAGAGCATTTTGATCAAACGAACGAGGTACCAACATCTGAACACAGAAGCATCCGTGATGTGAGCTAACATGAACAGATATGAACGTCTGCCGAAGACCCCTCTGCTGCGTGTTGCCCCTGTTGACATGAAAGGGGGTATGTATTGGATCAAACATACGAGGTACCATCTCAAACCAGTTTAAAATGTTCAGGTACCCCACATAGAGTATAGTAAGGCCCATGACAGACACATTTGTTGCTGCTTAAGATCCCAAAAGGGGTCCCATGAAATTGGCCCAGATCAAACATCGTAGTTACTACATGAAACCGATTTCAAATGGACAACTACCTCCCATAGAAAACAGAATAGACCATGCAAGACAAATCGTGTGCTTCAAAGGGCCTGCCAGAAGCCCCCAGGTGTGACCCAAATGCCCAGTATCTTAGAATTGACCTAGAGTAAATAATAAAAATACCACTTGAAACAAATTTGAAAAAAACGTGTGCATCTGCACAGCACAGAAATCCCTGTGCCAGACACATTTTCTGTTGCTTTAAGGCCCGCCAGACCTCCTCCCCAAGGGGTCCCACGAAATTGGCCCATATCAAACATCGTAGGTACTATATGAAACCAATTTCAAATGGACAATTACATCCCATAGAGCACAGAATGGACAATGCAAGACAAATCGTTTGCTTCAAAGGGCCTGCCAGACGCCCCCAAATGTGGCCCCAATGCACAGTATCTTAGAATTGACCTAGAGTAAACACATTTGGAAATAATCGTGTGCATCTGCAGAGTACAGAAATCCCTGTGCCAGACAAATGTTCTGTTACTTTAAGGCCCGCCAGACAACGCACATGGGCTCCACTAAATTGGCCCAGATCAACCATCTACGTGAAATCAATTCAAATAATAAAATGGACAATAAATTCCAAGGAGCACAGAATGGAACATGCAAGGCAAATTGCTTACTGCATAGGGATTGCCAGACACACGAAAATGTGGCCCCTATGCCCAGTTCGGGGAGGATTTTGCCTCGTGAAGATTCGGCCTCAGGAAGAATCGGTCTCGGATTGTTTCGGTCATTGCGATTCGGCTCCCGTCAGTGTATTATTCAATTGGCGTTAACGTGCAGCTATTATCGAACCCAATTGATAAGCTGATTGGTTTACCAAAAGTTGTAGAAATAGAAATCCCTAAGCCAGACAATCTGTTTGTTTCTTACACCCAAACGCCAAAAGGTCTCAGAAATATGGCCCAGGTACCACATGAAACCAATTTTAAATATACTGTTACATCCCATTGATCACAGAATCGACAACACAAGACCAATTGCTTGCTGCATAGGGGCCGATAAACACTCCTAAATGTGGTGTCTGTTATTTGTCTGAATTTGGTTTCGGCTACGGATTTAGTCATTTCCGTCGGATGCTGGCAAGAAGCGACATAACAGAGGTAAATTGGTCACGTGACATATCGTTTTTGGCGGTTGTAAAGCTCCAATCGTCCCTCCTGGACGAAACAATACAACTGTCAGGTGAAACACAGCAGGGGCATTGCTCTCCTCTGCTGGCAAGAAGAGACATAACACAAGCTAACTAATCAGCTGACAGATTGCACTCGGCGGTTCATACATGTATACACGTATTGCTGGTCCATTTTGCTCCCGGATGTGAATCTGTCACCTGTAACAGTGATAAACACAGTCTCTTGCTGGAGACATGGTGTCAGTGAGAATTGGAGACAAAAGACCCCCCCCCCCTTCCCGAAGCCATACATTTACATTAAACTCCTGCACTTATCTAAGCTGTCACCTTCAGTGACATTTAGCGAAAATAGAGATACAATGTGGCTGTTCAAGAATGCGGATTTGAAATTTTGCCCCAACCGTCCTATTCTCCAGACTTGGTCCCAATTTGTTTCGTTGGGAGCAGCACGTGCCTGTTAATCAGTCTAACTCATCACCACCGAAAGGGAGAGTTTACGTCCACCAATCGGTGTGAGCGTACCTACGCATTGACGCATTCGCATTTTATCTTAGATTTTTACAAACGTGCACGTGTTTGTCTACTGTGCCGAGAGTGTTCCAAATGCGTTGGTACTCTTTTCTCGTTTGACACGACGGCACTTTCATAAGTTTCAATCTGATTGGCTAGTTGTATTTCCGGGTCGTGCAATCGGAATTAATTGGTAGGTTTATTGCAAACTCGCTTTAACGTAACTGAAATAGGAATGACATAATTTACATGTAGTTAATGTACGTTGAGTAGAATTATGTTTTTTGCCAGGCTGTCTTGCAGTATGGCTGTTGGTGGTATATGAAGCCAACGTGCCTTATTTCACCTGAATGTTGTTTTTAAGCATAAATGTATACTATCGCTGAAACGTTCGTTTCCGTCAGGCAAAGTTGACACAGCTCAAGTTAACTATTTCACAAGCATCAGCATAAACAAGGAAGTCAACACATGATGCTTAGAGGATCGTTGTCAAGCAGAACCTACATTTTGCACTGTTTGACATAGGCGGAGTAGTTTAAACACATAACCCTCTCACCGCCGACGTCACTTTGTAGTTTAAACAATCTGCGCAAAACATAGTTCTTATGTTGTACTAGTCTCTACGTCAGTGCGATCGACGTGGAACTTGGCTAGATTAATGAGTTCATTTCAGGAAGGCGCCATCAGCGACATTTTAGCTGTTCAGTTTGCCCAAAATTTAGGGTAAGGCTTGGTTGTATAAATTGAAACACATGTTTGAAAATTCACGGCGCTGTCATTGATCCGTCATGAGACTGCATGTAAGTGTTCTGGCACTGACAGTTCTGTTCCTGTTGGCGAAGGCACAGAACGGTAGACAGGGGAATCCAAATGGAAACAATGGCCAAGCACGAAATCGTAACGGAAACGCTCAAGGGCAACGGTTTCGGAACGAAAGCTTCTTCCAAACTTCCCAGACCCAAAACAGCGTGAGTGAGATTATTAATGTTGGTGCTGTGGAACGTGACGACATTCAGCGCATCGTACAACAGGCACAAGAACAACGGCCCAATGCCAACATCGTCGCGATCGTTATTGGAAACTCGCAGATCAGTAACTTGGTGGAGGACATGGCACGGACAACACTAGACGCCCTCAGACAGGAGGACATGTTGTTCTTCCAGACAGGTAATCACTTACTGGCGTATCTTCCAGATGCAGTAATATTTCATTTTTCCTTTATCATCTTCTTGCTCCTTTCCGTCCTCTTCGTCTTCTTCGTCCTCCCTCCTGTATTCTCCCTCCAGTACATATTTCTCTTTTCCCTCCTCTATCCTAAATCTTCATTTCGTCTTCTTGATCCGCCACCCTCCTCCCTCCACCTCTTCATTTCTTCCTCCTCCTGCAGCCCCCTCATCTTGCACCTCCTCCTTCTAGTACATCCTGTTCTTGCCCCTCATCTCTCCTCAACCTTCATCTCTTCTTGCTGCGCCCCGCCTCTTCTTCTTCCTCCTCCTGTACTCCTCCCTCCTGCAGTTCACCTTCCTCTTGCACCTCCTCCCTCTTGTATCTTCTCTGCCTCATACACATCCGCTTCCTCTATCCTCTATCTTCATCTCCTCTTTCTGATTCTTCACCTTCCTCCTCTAAGTCTTCCCCTTCTTCCCTGATATCTTCCCCTATCTCCTCTCCCTTTCTTTACTTCTTCCTCCTCGCGCTCCTTCGCCTTCTTCTCCTCCATCAACCGAATGTATGTTTCATATAACCTTTCTAGGATATGGAGTACAGTCACATTAATTCTGAACATTAGTTCGACCCCCACACACACGCACGCGCGCGAAAATCAAATGGCTCCTTCCGTAAGTTCATTAGTTTATAAACAAAAATCAAAAAATCTATAACAAGTAAATGAAGCGTTATCAATTGGTATCGTCGCAGAAATTGTACCCAAAAGGAACGTGTTCTCTCGTAATGGTAAAGCTTAACTTAATATCTTAATATATTACTCAAAAGAAGTTAAGGGTAACACAATTTCATTTACAGGAACCAGTGCATACCAAATCCAGATGACAACATGTTGGCAACCATGTCACGTGCCAATGTGTGCATGTTTAAAAACAACCATGAACAAGATGCGCATCATGAGTTCCAGATTTTCAGGAACATTCACATAACCCAAATTTTGCTAAAATTCAATGACCTTCAACATTAAATTTTCAACTGACCTTTAAGGCAATTGGTAAATTTTCAGCAGTAACATTACTACATCAAAACACTCTTTCTAAAACTATGCTCGTGGCAAGTTTCAGCAAACTTTGAAACAGCAAAATCTATAATATCAGTGTATGCTAATTTGATGAGTTGATGATAATTGATTTGATATAGCGCCTAATCTCCAGTCTGACACTTTACACTTTTCCCCCGGTCAAAGGACTTCTGTAACCACACCTATATAGTCTCGACTCCCTGGGGAGTATACACCTCCTGCTGCCAGTTAGACGCACCAAGGTAATTCTCACACACACTATCTCGTCCTCACAAGTACCAACTTAACAGTTGGGTGGACTGTGGTGTATGCATGTGTTAATGTTTCCACTATCTGGTCATTTACCAACGGATGAGTGGGTTCTTTTACGTGCCCAGAGATGTGTACTGTACACGGGGGGAAGCGAAAGACTGACAGGACCCTCATTTAGGTTAGTCTCAAGGCACAAATGAGCCCGCCACTTAGGTGGGGATCGAACTCGTAGCTCCTTTATCCACTCGGCCACCATACCCCCATGGTTTATCGCAAACTAGTTTCTCTCTTAACTCATGCAAGCTATTCATTTTCTCACAAATCGTCTGCAAACTATTTAAAAACTCTTCAGCCCCCCCCCCCTAAACAATCAAATGGTCGCTCTCTAATGGTTCTCAATGGTCTTTGATTGAGGCACAAATACATGTAGGTGTTTACTCTGTTAAAAGCGTGCTCAAGTGGTCCCTAGTTGGGTTTCAGTGCTCATGTTGGCTGGTCAATATAATCTGACTGACATCTGTCAGACGGCTGGGCAGTCTTGGCAGAAGAGTTCCAAATAATGGAATATATTTTTCTCACCTTCTGTATGGCGGTTATCAATGGGATTATGGGTTTCAGTTTTAACATAACCGAAGGTGAGTGTTTGAAGTCAGATTGAAACACTATATTTCTGTGGTTCATAAATGCGACGTTGTCAAGTCTGTAAAATTGATGTGCGCAAAATGTTTCTCATTGTTTGTATATTAGTCAGGGGCGTAGTAAGTCCGTTTTATAACGTACGCAGATTGAGGGCTTGAAGCGCCCGAAAATTCTAGGGTGGTCTGGGGGCATGCTCCCTCAGAGCATTTTTAAACTTTACACGTCTGTAGACGTGATTTCTTGTCATACTGACCGTCATTTCTTTCCGACTTTCCATATAATTGTGGGTCCAAAAATGGTTTTTACAGTTTCTATTTATTTTTATATTTTTATTTTTGTATTTCTATGTAATATTTGCTTTTGGAAGTGTACGTGAGTACAGTGCGTTAAGGTAGCTACGCTCTTGTCAGTGTCAATGAAATAATCTACATTTTGTCAATTGCACTAACAGTTGCTCTCGTCGGGACTGTCTGTGTTCGGTGTATGGGTGTAACGGTTAGGTGTGTGATGTTAATTAACGTTCAACAGTAGCTGTGTTTTGTCCATTTACCTTGATGATATTCATTTGTCTGCAATATTCATTTTTCTGATTTACCAACGACATTAATGACGTACACTCTTTTCTGAGAAATGAAATTTATTATCATCCACTGGTGTTTTCTTGAAATATGATGGAGCCAAGCGTTTATGTCTGTGTAGACAAAGACAAAACTAATGTTGACAAGTAACAGAAACGGTCGTCAGAGATTATTAGTCTAATGCAAGGGGAATGGAAAAAAAGTCCCAGGAGAAAAGATAACGGTAAACAGTCTCAATTTGTGCATGGAAAAACTCATAATTTTTATTGTAAAATAATTAAACTTTAAAACATGTATTTTCTGACAATAAATGGCATTTACATACTGACAGCAAAATATACAGCTGTATGTGTACGTTATGTTACGTTAGGGGATTACACACATGTGAACAAGAGAACAATTATGAAAACGTACAAGATGTTGTTAATTAAAGATGAAAATAAACACTGAGGGCAGGCATGAAGACGAATTGAATTCTGTGATGTCTGGAAAAACATATAAGTAGATTTTGTTTCACAACAAAACATTGTAAAACACAATTCTTAGCATTGCTTGATGGAAATTACATAATACAAGCAGAAGATACGTATTTTTGTATTGTATGTTGTACAGCTATACAACTTTTGATATTGTCACTTTTCTTCCGTGATGTTTGTCTTTTATTGTGACTTGTTTCCTTCAAGCTAATACAAATGTTCATTTGAAACCAAGCGATTATGTTTAAAATAAGAGGTTATTAATCTACAGTTAACATACCTCAAATTGAAAAAATAGCACCTTTATCTCTATTCTGCCATACTTTGATTCAATGATTTACATCGGACACTTTGGCTATGCGGAAGTTCCCAACTGTGCTGCAACTTCTCAGAATGGAATCTTC
>JAUELE010145970.1:0-13037 GCA_031471655.1 Diodora aspera
TGTGTGGGTGGGTGGGTGGGTGGTTGGGTGTGTGGTTAGAGATCTGAAATGTTTCACAAATGGACGTATCTTGAGTTTCAACAATAACATTTGATTTTAACAGCTTCCATTCTGCAGAGTAAAAACTATTAAGCAACATTACATGAATTCAACCAAGATGTCCCTTTTCCACAAACAAGTAATTTCCGTTGTTCTATTTCAAACACAAAATCTGTGAAATATGTCACAGTCAATATGTCTTCAATGTACATGTATAAAGGTTTATGATTAGACTGGAGAACAGTTCTTGTGTCGCAAGTTGGCGCCATGGTCATCAACCTTTGCTTAACCCTTTCACAGCTAAGCGTCTGCTCATGACGTGTTTCAGTTACACCAGGTAGATTGGATCAAGATCTGTGTCCGGGGAGTGGAGTGGTATACATATAACTTGATTAAGACAAAGTTGGGGTACACAGCTAATATAGGACAACATGTTACGTGGTAATCAATTTTAGCACATAAACCCCACTCTCATTTCACCTGCAACTATTCTTACTGGAATCGGTTTGTAAATAATTATCATCGTACTTCACAAGCACCAGTTCACAGAACATAAACGTTTAACGCAAAAAAGCTACCACGACTCTTTGTCATCTCAAATAAGACCTGTATGGCTTTAAACGTGAATATACTGCTTGCAGCAGATAGACAGTTATTAAATGATAATATTGTTTAGCCCTGTGCAGTCACGTCAACTTCAATATTTCACACCACACATCAGTGATATGAACAGACAAAAAACGTTCCTGTCTGAATGAAGTTGTCTATCCCTATTTTTTCGATGGCGTTAACCTCTTTCTCCGCTCAGAATGCATATTAATGCATTGACTTAAAAGTGGAAATAGATCTAACGTTCATCGATGACCTTTTTTAGGCAGGTTAACGTTCATTATGTTTCTTTCAAGTTTGCAGCCACGAGTGAAGGGTCTGTCTGTCTGTCTTCAGTAAATTACATTAAATTTTGTTGAAAATCAATTTGAAGTAGGACTTTCAAACTGAAGGCAATCAAGGAAGTGTGTATGAAGTCGACTTAGTTTAGCGTTCAATTATTTGACCTAGGATGTGGTCTTACTGTGGTATGTGAGAGATATAACAACAATATGTACAGTGTGCAAACTATAAAGTTGTAATATTTACATTAATTGTGCATGAAGTATGTCACTTAATATCTATTTTGCTTAAAGTTTTGCACACATTTTGCTGGTATCGCTTTCGGGCTCATCCATTTATACAAAGCATGCTTATTTAAGCAATTGTTGAGATCTATGTTTTATAGTTAGTACTAATTTGCAGCTCATATGAGACAACTCTAAATTATTGTTATTACTGGTGACAATACCGACTGTATTACTGGAGAAGAAAGTTTCAGAAGACAAACTGAAAGTGTAAGGCACCACGGCTCTATAATAACTAGAGGACGTCGGCGCATCTGCAGTAGTTGTCTGACATGATGCAAGTCTCCACCATTTCCATGACTTATTCCCATCACCGAAACTCCCTGATTTTGCACTGGGCTCCCTCAAGGAAAAACCTAGTTGGCCAGCAGATACGACCGAAGGACCAGAAGGCAGGAAGGATGGGGGGGGGGGGGTCAGTGATACGCTCTTGTTAATCGAATTATGTGGCTTTTAAAATGTATCACTTGCCAAAAGGCGATTCCCTTGAAGTCTCAACGTATTATAATAATGGTGAAAAAACGCTACTTGAACACTGATTGTCTATATTTAAAACATGAATGGTAACGTATGGATGAAAAAATGTACGTATACCATACAGCTAAAGCATTGGTCGAAAACAGCAGATGTATCCAGTAATACACCTACTCTTTTTAATAAAGGAAATGTGCATGATGTCACGTGGGAAAAAAGAGGGCTGCAGACTTCAAACATCCTCTAGTTAATGCAGTTTTTCATAAAATATAGCTACAAAAGGAGGGATGTGCACCCTCTGCTGTATCCGCCTATGCTGACCATGTGACATCCCCGTGGACAGAATGTAAATGTGTTCTGCCGGCCACAGTGATATTGACCTACGTCATCACAGATTCACGCTCAAAACGACAATGCTGAACAACGCTGAGGTTATGGGACCGTTCATTCCATCGTCGTCACACTATGTTGCCCCTATCATGGACATCTAAGGTGAACTTTGATTCGTCAGAAACAATCACGTTAGACTAGCAACGATTGTCAAACTTCCTCTCGTGACACCAACGAGGTCTTGCAGTACTGTGACGATCTGTCAAACGTGGGATGATCCGCGAGCGTCGTGTATGCAAGTTCCATCTGTATAGGCGATTCCAGTAGCTTGGTGGATTTGATTTCCAATCTGAGCAGCAGTTTGAACTTTGATTTAATAACGCTGTTGTTCGTATGAAGCGGTCTTATTGGGCAAGTTTTCCCTTGACTGACCTGAAGGACGCCTGCCATCCGCGGCCTGTGTCTGACGGTAGCCTGAGCACAATCCACTTATCACCGAGTTCGAGCCACAGCGATCTGTTTCATACCAACCGCCAACATGGCAATGGCGCGTAAAGTTCATTACGTGACAGATGTCGCTGCTTGCGTCTCCAATAGAGCGTCTGTGGGATATTCTTGGGTGGAGAGTGTACTTCACCAGAGATCAGCACCCGTCACCCTTGGCCCAGCGTGAAGTAGCTCTTCAGGTGGAATGGCGGGCAATACCAAGGTCAACTGTACGCTAATCAACAGTTCAATTAATGAACAGTGTACTTTCACGGTGTTATTCATGGATCGCTCAACATGTACGATACACCAGGTATACATCTACACGCCTGAACAGACTTCTGTAGGCATTAATCGTCGTTGAAACTTCACTATCATTTTATTTTATTTTTATTGTCGACAGTATATAGCGAAAGAGGAAACTAGACCCCGGTGAATCGTTATGTGGACATTATAGGTTTACATGAAATTCTACTATAAAGTAATGGTTTGTTTTAAAGATCTTGAAAGTCTTGAAACGATCACGAGGTAGGATATATATGTATGCTTCAATCAGCAATTACACCAAGTCTCCAGAATTCACAAACAAATTGTGTTACATGTTGAAATACAGAATTGTCTACATATTTATGCTTTTGTACCAGGTATTTAGTACGTGTATAACTTAAACGACACTATAATTCGCATCTATAGGTCCACCGGTATGGTTCATATCTGGTGACCTTTATTTAGTTCACCGTCAAACAAACTTTATTCAAGAGGAAGATCTTCAGATTGGAACCGTATTAGTAAACATGAATTCTATCTTCATAAAACCCAATCTCTTTGACAGCTATAGCTTTTGACATTTCGTATTTCATGCTCTTGTTTTGAACAATAGCGTAAATAACTCCTTCCGTTTGCACATCGTTTCTTCGACAGAGTAGTTATTATACCCTAAAATACCTGGTCACAATCCTGACAAAAATGTTTCGCTTCGTACAGGAAAGCATGACAATAAAGCCGTTGTTATAGCTGATTTTCTGAATCTGTGTTCGTATTGAGCCTGTCCTTGTATTCTTGACATAACCATACATCATACAATTGAATGTAACTATTACCGTTTTGATTTGAAAAATCTTTAATTCGCCTTGCCTTATTATTATAAACGTTTAGTATCATGCTGCCAGTGATTAGTGTGCCAAATATTCAACCGAAATGAGAAATAATGTTGACGTGCCTCGTTACATTTAGCTCTGAATGAATTTTGATGCTCTTTATTTCTGTCATCATCTGTAATTTTCAACATTGCTCGAAACATGTTTACATCCACACAATACATTGCCGACACGTCCTGCTGAACTGTACATACATGAAGTTCTGGCGAGTTCATTTCTAAAAAGTCATTTGGACGTCCACATCTTTTATTTCTGCCATTTCGAAAATCGCTTACATTTTTGAAAAGTAAATGCAAAACGTATATGAAAAGATCCAAGCTATGTATTCTCTTGCTTCTATTTCTACTACTTTGTTGTCCTCAGCACTGTGTATACCAATTTCTCGAAAGCCCATGTGACAATGAGATACAGACTTGCCGTACAAATTCTTTAGTGTCACTTGAACCTTGTGAGCCGTTCAGGTAACCTTCGTAAACTGTAACACGTGCACCTTACTGTTGCACATTGTACAGAGGGTTTGCTCTGAAACTGTAGCCCAGGGAGTCTTTAAATTACTTTCAAACTCTAGCCAAATACAAGACCACACAATTAAGAAGGGCATACTCACAATGTATTTTCCTGATTATAGAACAGTTTCTTTAGAAATTAGATCTTGGGCTTTGACTTTATTTATTACACATCCCTACAACGAAATATTGTCAAGTATTATAACAGTGTCCATGCTTGAGGTATGATCAAATAGGAGACAGACAGACAGACCTTTCAAACAAAATACTGAGTTGTTCTGTTCAATATAGTTAAATTGACGCTGATCGACGCATAATATCACTCGACATGCCTCATTACAAAGCACAGCGAGACAATATTATTTTCGGCAACAAACATGCCTCACAAAGACAGTGACGTGATTGTCTCGACTGAGAGACATTTGTTTGTAATACAACTCATGAGTTTGTAAAGGAACCTACTCGTTCAGAAGAACACGAAATACCTTAACTGTATTATTCTTTCACCAAAGTTTTAACTTTTGCAAACAAAATTTGAAGTTTGATAAAAACACATGCCTGTAATTACAGACAATTTTTGTTTCAACTTCGAAGTTTTCATTCGGTTTCATTGATGAAGCATAATGAACTGTCTCAAACATCAAATGTATCAAACTCTAATAGGGCCTCTTTAAGTTGCCTTACAAAATGCTCGACTCCTTTGTCACATGTTTTCTATTAGTGGCATCTGGAAGTGAACCCGATTAATTCTGTGAATTAATTTTTTATAAACGGCATTTACGCAAATTTTAAAAGTGTCCAGCATGTTATAGACAGCTGCGTGCACGTACATGTAATAGGTCTGGTAAGATAAAACATCTAGCCGTTGTAATTAATAATAATCATAATAATGTGGTTTTATAACGCGCCAGCTCCATAGGAAATATATGCTCAAAGCGCTTTATCTTTATCTAATTATCTTTATGTTTGAGCTTTGCAGTGTTGTAACCAGTGCAACATTGTTCTTCCTATATCTTCATGATCTTGTGGTATCGCAATGGGAGCCTGGCTTCCTCTGTGTTAATGAAGACTACACCGACTACGTTTATTGAAAGTTATAGAAGGTTAGAGCTACAGAACATCGAAGACAAACGGCAAAATAGAAACTGTGGTTCGGAATACCACCTAACTGACAGGCCACGGAGAGACACGAAAATGTCAGACATGTAAACCCCTAAGTCAGAAAGATATTTTAATTTGTACCTGAAGAGATTGATTTCGTCTATGTTAATAGTGTTCTATGCCAACAAAACTGATTTCGTGAAATACAAGGAGAGCTTGCGTCAGTGCTTAATGGTTGACCGAATTGAGGGGGTAACACGTGCAAGTCCAACCAGTACCACTGTCATTGATATTTATGTCCAGTTGCCAGTTTGTAAATGAAAGTTATAATCATGTAAGAAATGAACTTCCAAAACAAACCAGCTCAAAGAAGCTCCTTGAACCCAAATTAATACTTCTATAACCTGAATGTTTAAATCGTATTAAACTGCACATACAACCAATTACAATGCAATCAAAGTGTATTCGAAGGCTTCAGTGAACGCCAAGAATGTCAATTAGAGATTTATATTTCACCTCAAACGATGATGTTCAGTATATTAGCACATTGCAATGACAACCAGTTATAAATCAGACAATTGTCATTTAATCTTATAAATTTACCTGAAAAATATAATATCTTAATAATCATCACTACTACATCACCGTTCTCTTATAACATCTTGAATTATAATCAAATCTGAACCAATTCCAGCACGTCCATGTACAGTAAGATGGCTTGGTGCTTCACATTTGCTTGTAATGTAAAGCTGTCACCATACATCACACCATATGCACCCACTGCCATATAAATTGCTCAGTGAGAGACATCATGAAGGGCTGTTTCTGGATTGCAGATACCACCTTCACCGAGTTGAACCTACGAAACCTGTCGGTGACTGTTGAGGCTACACAGCTCCTCGTAGACGACAGTGACAGATCGTACATCGGCTCTCTGGACACGAGGAGTGGACGAATCCACGGTAACAAACTTTCAGGTCTTTCGTGCACGTAAGACACCCAGACTCCAAGCGACATGGAACCTGCTTTCGTACGAGCTGACTTCATGTCCAGATGGTTACATTGGCGGTTGTTCCTGCTGGGCCACGTCAGCCATCCTGCATACCTTGTTGGATCGTCTAGAAAACAGTGGTCTCTCATCATATTCCGGACGAAGGCGATCGCATCATGTTGGCGTCCTTTCGTCCTAAGAGCACGTTCCTCAGCCTTCCTGCATAGTTGCAAATCCCTTCGTGGCTTCTTCATATCTCAACTCCTCACTCAACTAAATGAATAGAGCAGCCAGGCATATAGTCGATGTATTACGCTCCCCTAGTGTGTGATCAGCAAACAAAGCAAACTGATAATCAACCCAGCCGTCCGAATTCACATGCATCATTGTAACACATTCTTAAGGGAAACATACTAATATTGCGGCATATTTCCTATCCCATACTAAGCTTGTACTTCAAGGAGTTAAGGCCCTCCCAGCCTCCCGGATCAGCTCTAAAAGATCCAGCACAAAGGAACATCAAGAGAGGGAACATAATTTGTTTTATTTGGGATTACTTTCCCTTGAAAAGTATCTATTCAGCTGGTCTTGCGGTTGAGTCTCATACGGGATTCGAACCCACGCCCTCTGGGTCAGTCACCTATCGCCAGCACTAAAGATCAGCGATGTAGACAACTCAGCCACCGATACTTCGCTAAACAAACGAAGCTCAGCAACTGAGTTTTCTACGCAGTCGACATTCTGTACCCCCTGATAGCTAATTGTCAGAGCTCCCAAGGCCGATAAGAGGAAGTATCAAGGGGGAGAGTATTCTGTCGTGGCCTTCTGGGGTGTGCTCGCGAGAGGTGTTTCAAGGTTGAGAACAAGGTTTAGAGCGGTTCAAAAACCAGTTTTTCGCAGATAATCAAGGAAAGCATAAAACGTGCAATAGTGTATTACAGGCTAAGTATATAACAGGAAATATACTCCAAGATTAGCATACGTGTAAGGTAATAATAATAATAAAAATGAGTACTTTCATGCGCACATATCCACGTACTTGTACATGCTCATGGCGCAGCAAATTATTACCCCAGTTATTGGAACAATGTACCATCCACAACATTCGTTAACTCCCAGGGGAGAATACAACCCACGCTACCAGTTAGGCGCTACAAGGTTAACTTTCACATTGCCATCGCTTTCCGACCAGGTACCCAATTTTACAGCTGGGTGGACTGAGACAATGTGGATTAAGTTTCTTGTCCAAGGAAACAACGCAATGTCGTAACCGGGAATCGAACTCCGGATTTTGTGATTGGTAGGCGGACGCTCTACCACTGGACCACTGCTGAGTATATAACAGGAAATATACTCCAAGATTAGCATACGTGTAAGGTACAGGTTAATGGTGGATTTTAGTCTGTCTGTTTATCGGTTTGTATAGCATTCACACATACCTTTTACGAACCTACACATGGTAGCAACACTGAGTGAACAGATGAAACAGTACCGTGTTTGTCTAATGTAATAGTAAAACAAGTATGTACGTTTGAAATCTGATACTGAAACATAAGGTTTCTATTATTTCCCTGCAGACGATTATACATCTCACGAATTTTCACAAGCATGAAATCAAATTAATTGTACGCCCAAACGTATTCCTTGTACAATTATTGAAACGCTATTAGTTTTAAACTCATACATGTATAAATAGAAACCTGGAAGCTCAAGTCAACGTTTACACAACTGATATTGACAACTTGTAAAAACAAATCTTTGCGTGAAATCAAATTTTCTGTAAGAGGCATTTAATTATGTAACTGAAGTCCAAACGCAGCTGACAACAGATAAATTATTCTGCATCGCTGTGCTGGGAGGAAAATGAAGCGCAAAGAGTTTCACGGAAATACCTTTGATCCTGGAACAGAAGAAAAAAAGGACTAGTATGGCTATGTCCCCAATCAAATGGGATTACCTAAAAACATTTTATGTTCTGCTTTATGTCACTGAATCAGAATCTCATGTGCTGTGTTCTATGTCAATGTTGCCTCAAGGTGAAATTGATTTGGACCAATTTATGTTAATCGTGGTCTATCGATTGTCAGAAAAGCTTGGACCAGTATTCAGTAGCATCATGATTTGACAGGGTGAAACGCGCCAGTCAAACCAATACCACTGTAATCTTTGCCTAAACGGCACGGAATCTTATAAGCATACATTAAGAAGTAGTAAACCGTTGCTTAACATAAATATTATGATTCTATAAGAAATGAATTTCGAATGAGATACTGTTCAGGATATCCACCAATCTTAGAAAGATAAATCAATAGCAATACAATTAAAGCCTTTTTAATGACTTCATTACAGTTCAAACGAATCTTAATGTATCTAATTTTGTAGAAGTTTGTAAGCTATTTCCATTCTGTCCACTATATTTCTCAGCTCAGAGGAACTCTACAAAATTGTCCTCATCCGTGGCGTTGATCATATGTTCAGTTTTACAACATGTGTTGAAGGCTGACTTGGCTATCCTTCTGTATCCTTTCACTCTACCCTCCGAAACCCAAATGGAGGAATGGATGACACAAATTCAAGCTACTATTCTGTCATTTCTTAAAATTCTACAGCGGCGAAACGGCGAAATCAAACTTTCTCTTTCCACGCTGAACTGGTCGATGTGGTACATGTATAAATAAAACTTAGAGGCTAACTGAAAGATTAATGAGGCGTAACAATGGTTTAGTCGACAAAAAGGGTCGTATTTCCGTAACCAGCAATAAAGCTAAATATCCACTACACAGTCTTATATGTACAAGGCAACATCACATCATGTAGAAATTGTCCTCCCGCTGTGCCGAAAACAGATACCTTAACATTAGGTGCTAGTGCTTGGAAAAGGCAGCTCTGCCTGGCAACGTAATCAATTCCTGACTCAATTCTTATTGCACGTAAAATGTTCTGTAATCAGACCATGATTTAAGACAGGTGTACTCGTTACTTCATAGCTAAGTACGTACAAGAGTTTTCTTTTTACACATACAATCAGTTGATCAGTATTCCCAAACGTGATTCCAACATTTCCCAAATTTGCAGTTATTTTAATATCTTATCATTTAACATGTTGACCTTATTGCTACGTTTACAGAACCAAAGATATGCGTTTGCATTTCTGACGCTGTTTTCACTAAGATATAAAATGAATAAGAGTTCTCCCTTAAAATGTTTTAGAGGTTTGTGAAACATCCCTAATAATTGTGTTTTTGCCAAAACGTGTAATCCATTCCCTGTGGCTAACAACCCTCAAGAAAATTATTTCAGCTTAGATTACCGCTCACTGCCTTTCCCCGTCAAACAGAACACTTAAGCGAGTTGTTCAGAGAAATTAAACTCTCGTCAAGTGCATTTACTCTACCGAACAAGTTTCGGTGCCTTTGAATATAACTGGTCTGGACTTTCGATGTTCTGGGACGATTCATGATTTAAGAAAAAATGGAAACACTGTAGTCGAACAATTGTGCTCCGGAAGACGTCGTTAGGTACCTGTAATATAGAGAAACGCTTACGAACAAAGAACAGGATTCAAGTGTTGCAATCAGACAGGCAGACATACAGTTTATTCAAGTGTCAGGCCAACGGCCCATTAAACATACAATGTACAATAATAAACATACATGTAGTTCGTTATAATTAACATGATTTATATATTACCTGTTTTTCAAAAAATGGTCAACATTGTGTAAAAATAGACCGATATTTCTAATAATAGGTTTGTCTTCAGATTGTAAGAGAGTAATGAAATTTACAATTGACAGAGCAGGACTGAGGTAATTTGATATAAATGTATCTCTAAAAGTTTGATACTGCTGACAAACAAATATAATATGCCATTCATTTTCAATATAATTATGGCACTTTGATTCGCAGAATAAACAACGTCTTAAAGCATACTGAATATTCTCATAACGACAGGTCTCAACAGCTAGTTTAAAATTCCCACATCTGAATTTTGCTAAGCAAATTTTGAGGTGTTGTGAAATGTCACAACTTAAGTGCTGCAATCAGTTGTGTTTCATTCTCGCAGAACCAGTAACAGGGGAATCTTCCAGCAGCGTAACGAAAGACCCCATACTGCGAAAACAACACAAGATGTTCTTAACCAGAACAATGTTCACGTTCTTCCAGGCCTTCACGTTTGAACCCTTTAGAACAGTTTTGGGGCCATCTGGACAGAAACGTCAGACGTCACCAACATCCATCGCAGAACAGATAGAGCAAGCACTGCCAGAGGAATGGCAAAGGATCTAAAATGACGTCATCCGGCGTTTGACGTCACCGATGGAGCGACTTAAATTTGCGTGCATAGATGCAGCAGGTGGACACACACTATAGTTGTTACAAAACGTTTAGGCCTCAGTCAGTCTCTCTGGTTATCAACGACATCAGTGAAGTTCATTATATATCTTTCAGCTCAGATTATGACTCTCCTTTGATTACTTGCTAAATTGAATTGAGATATTCAAGATGAAACCTGGCCTATATTTCATTGTGTAAATGAGTTTTAGTGAAGCAGAAAATGAAGCTGAAAACATTTCCTATGATGCCAATTACAGTAAGGGATACTTATCAGAGTAACTGTTTTTCTACGTTTCAATATTACCACTGTGATTCAGTTACGATATTTCAATTACGTTTTGTTACTGGAAACAGCTCACCTTATCACTATTCAACTGTTGAATCGAACTATTGGTCATTTGTAACGAGGTCATCGATGTCAAAGAAAGTTCAAACAGAGATAACATTGAAGTCACAATTGCACAGTTCCCAGATATCAATCCAGAGATTATTGTCAATCTCCTGCTGTCGCGCTAGTGACTTGTATTGCCTGTCATTCCTGGAAACCAAAGCCACATTCACCCCGATAAGTATGTCAATTGTACCATCAAATAAACTCATATAACTCAAACGATTTTTAACTCTTTCATGTTTAAACAAGTCCTGTGATTCAGCACGTCTTTCTCATTTGGTTCTTCAACATGCAAGAAACACGGTCGTTATTGTTGTCATTTGGCCTTGAATAAATTCAGTTTGCAAACAACATTGTGGTACAATTAATAGTTCCATGGTCTCACACACAAAACAGAAGCTGAATTTCTGCAACAATCATTTTTATTGACGAATGAATGAGATTGATTAAGAGGACCACGTTTCTGAACCACGTCTTGTATGTGTATATGCTTGGTATTTGAGTGTGTGTAGCGGACAGAGAATAATAGCTAGTCGAAGTATAGTAGGTTCATGAAATGTCTTCCTTTAATGTGAAACATTCTTTTCCATAACTGACCTATTCTGTATTTTTCTGCCAGATTTATGTCCAAGCCGAGTCTTGAGTCAGTAACTTCTAAGTAATCAAGCAGTCACTTCATAATAACGACAAACACTTATTACTCTAACAATTTCGTATGACTGTGTTGAACCGTATCTGATACAAATAGTTTTGTTTATACTGAAATCAATAAACTGTAACAGTCACGATTGAAGTTTGCACAAATACAGAAGATATGACTTATCTCAAAATAGACGTGTAGAATGAAATAATACAAGCTGCAGTGAAGTAATGAGATGCTTTACCATTGAATCACCTACTAAACTACCAATGCAACTGGAATATACCTTTGTTTATCCATGTATCCAAACCACTTTATTCTCTGTCCACCAGTTAACGTCTTTCTGCATGAACAATCGGGGAAACAAGCAATTTGCTGTGGGAGACATCACAGCAGTAAATGTTTTAAGAGAAGGAACTTTATGACTCTCCAGAATAAACAGAAATCTCCGGTCTTCGGAACCTCGCTGATTTTATTGCAGGGTACCAATGGTCATATTTAACAACTGGCCATGATTACATAGATTTAACGTCCTGCCGTTTGAATTGAGATTTGATTAAATTGACTAGGTGTCTAAGCATCCCTAGCATGCTAAACAGAACCGCTTGCAAATTGAAGACCGTAAATATCAAAGCATTCTGTCTGAAATACAAAAAGGCGCCTTCCAAGGTACCTAAATTCAATCTGCCCTCGATAATCATTTTGCAAAAACTTATCGACAATTTTCGTAGGCGACGACTTGTAACTTGAAACACTTGACTTATGTTCGTGATTAAACGAAACTTCTTTGAATACTACATCTGACCGATGTAGAAGATTTATGAAGTGCTCATATGATTTATGATTTATGATGTGATTTATGATTTAACGATCAAACGTTTCAAGCATGCGACCACAACCAAGAGCTTTTCAAAGTGCTTTGAAGTTGCATAAATAATCCTTTGTAATGAAGTCACTTTACATTTTCCACAAATGTACAAATGCTTAATCTATTCTTACCAAGACTTAGATGACGTCAATTTTTGCAAAACTGAAATTATGCGCCATTGTCAACTCCAAAATTGGAAATTGTACTCTTCAAAAAAGTAGGCGATATTGGAATGACAAGGTAAATAACATAATAATGATTTGTTTTGGATACAATCACCGACTGGAATCAAGATAACACAAGTTGGTCTACAACAGAGCACCCAAACGCAGTCAATGGTCTGCATTTGCAGCACGTGGAAATCCCATACACGTGCCCGGGGTGCAGATTCGAATTTGACACTTTAGGAAAAGATGATCTACTCCTTTGTGACCGAGATTTTTTCATTCTGATAGCTTCTGGCTGTAATAATTTGCTGAACGTTTACGGGCAACTGGTATGCTTGAAAATGGCAGCCGCCAGTCTGAGGTCGCTAATTTCTTCC
>JAUELE010146080.1:0-14055 GCA_031471655.1 Diodora aspera
AGATCGTCGATATCCTGCATTAGGAATAAGCAGTGTATTATGCGAGCCTTGGCAAGCATACTACATAGTGTTTATTCATGAAGCAGGATATCGGCGATATGTAAACACACGCGGGTAATAACCTCTTTATCATGCACTGCCATTGTTATTTTTTCAAGAAAACCCCTATTTACAACTTCCCGTACTTGCCCCGACGGATATCGAAAATATCAGTGGGCTTTATCGTGTGTAGAAACCACCACATTGTATGATAAATATGTTTACCTACATGCAAAACACATAACTGCGAACTCATAAATATAAATGGGAGTTTCAGTAACAAAGACGTCCTTCGAAAAACTCAGTACTATACATGTACTCACAAAAATGAGAATCGCAACATCCGAACGTTACCAAAGTGGTCATGCGATCGACCTTTCTTCAGAAGATCAGATTTCAGTGGCGATAGGCTCGCATCATGCGTGTTGTGCAGAGGTGAGTTTACCCAGTAGCAGAAGTATCACATGCCACGGGTCCAATGTTTCAAGGGCCTCGCCCTAAATGCTCGCATGGTATCAATTCTGATTCAGGGATTAGTTTACTGCTTTAGTTCTATACTGTCTTCAACTTTTATGAACATCTGGGTGCTTACGATATATATATAATATATTTAAGTCTTGCATTACTGACTCACACATTCATCAGTCCTATATAACAGAAGATATTCCTCTGGTGTTGTTGCATACATGTATAGTCAAACTATTTATATGTTGTTACAAACATTCCTTTTTTCCTGTCCGAAAAATCAAAATTAGCCTACTTGTTTAGACGAAAGAAGTATGTCATCATCTCTGGACTCCTCATCCACGACTGTCCCCCATGACGCAGACATGTCTCTCACATCCACGGCACACTCTGTCCCGCCATCACCTGATCCTCCTTGTTCAGACTCCTCCCCACTTTCTTCCTCGTCGATGATCAAAAATTCCTTTTCGATCAGACAGAATGAGTATTATTTCAATGTAAGCATCAACCAAGTAACAACCAACACTTTTCACTTTTCTTTAATTGTGCTTGTGCATCCCTAAAATTCTTTTAAATAAAACTTTTGCACATATAAACAGTAAACCAACAAATGCACCGAAACTACAGAATCAACTACATGTGTACATGGATAGAAAGAAAAGGATACCTTAATTACTCAAGGCATGAGAAATGTTCATGCAGTTATAATTAAACCCCATTTAATCCCAAACCTAAAGAAGACGATAAATTTAATTACATCGCAGTTCCTAAATTACCTTAATTCTGTGTATGCAAGAGCGTACTTCAAACAGGCAATTGATGGACGCGAACACAGTAAAGTTGGCAGTGTAGTGTAAAAATGCAAACCAGCCTAGTATCATGAACACATCTGGTAAAGGTAGAGATGGGTACCCACACAGCCAGTTGCCAATAAATGCGACCATCGCTCCAATTCTAATACACGACGTCCCCATGAACATGCTTCCGCCTCTGAATAAGTACGATTCGTGAAGGACTCTGATTTCTTGGCTGTAATATACAATAAAGTGAATTAAGAAAATGTTCGTGTTGTTTAATAAGTACAGTTAATTTAAAAGGAATTTCAATCTGACATTTAGAATTTTGAATAATTTTCAAAATGGATGACAACGTCTCAACAGTTTTTCTTTCTTGTTATAATTTAATTTGGATGAGGAATTTGGTCAATGACGTTTGTTTGCCTCTTCTAAGCCAGTTGTTCACAAGCCAGGCCCGAATTCAGGGGGCCCCCTCCCCCCTCCTTTAGGTGCCCCTTCAAACTTTCGTTGCTATGTTAGCAGCGAACCCAACCCAAAACATGTTACGAAAACTCGTGAAATATGCTGCGGATGCACCATTATGCATGTTAATGTTTCACAGTTTTGCAGGGGAGCATGCGCCCAGACACCCCTAGAAGATTATATCTTTCATCAACTATGTTGTGCCGCTCACCCCCTAAATCCTGGATCCGGCCCTGCAAACTCTTGGTCGTGACCCCAATGAGGGTCGCAAGGATGGTTTGTCTCCGTTCATCCAGTACTCATTCTTGGTAAATGTGAACAATGCAATCACACAGGGGCGAATTTAGAGGGAAGAGGACGTCATACATCGGTATGGGAGCACTAAAACAGCCCCGTCTCCCATGGAGACTGCAATTTTACAGTTTAACCCCCCCCCTCTTGGAGAGGCATATATCAATGTACTAAAATAGCCATCAAGGGTTCCAATCCACTCTGAGACTAGATTTTTGTAGTCTGGAACCCCTGCTTTCCAAACTCACGGATTCGCCTATGCCTAAAAGTCATACTTGCGTAGATGGTTTATCATCTGACTGAAAGGTCTCTCCCAGCAATACATCTTCACTATCTTCATCCCGGAAATAATCTCAGACATGACATGTACACGTTTGTCTCCGCACGTTCCAATTTTTAATCTGAAACAATGATGCAAGTGAAGACATCGCCTTCTAGCGACCGTTTTAACTTACACATCCATCGATTGCAGTGATTTTGCCTGTGTCCCTGAGCAAAAATAATCCCGGCGCTTCACCATTTACACGAACGGATAGATAGGTTCTTACATATCACTTTCGAGAAACAAATGCACTACCCCCTCACTTTACCGGTTGGGGATTACATCTGGGGCTTTGTACGGATTACAAACATTTTATTACATTTTCATCGGATGTAATCCGTACAGTAACTTTGTGAGGATGGTGTGTTTATTCCTGGAATACCACTTAAACTGCAAATGCAGCTTTCAAACTGGACTTTTCAAAACATATTTTGATTATCAGATGAATATAGAATAGGTGTGGTTAATAACATTTTAGATTTGATTTTTTTGTAAAAAGATACGATAGTTAATGCTAATCGTGTCTTGAAACGAAAACCTATTCAAGATTATGATTTGGTCCAGCATAAAAAGAATGGGTAGCTAATCGAATTTTAAGAAATGCTTTTAAAATAGACGTATAAAACGCCCTTTAAGTGTCATTTATAGAACCACTAATAACACATGCTAATCCGTACAGTAAGGGGTGTGTGAAGTTCTACAGCACAGAGATCTCACACCGTGAAGTTCGGGCAAAGCCACCTCTGATGGCCCGACATCTACGAATTCGTAGATTATGCTTTTGATCAGTCGATCAATGTCAGCTTGACTCATTCTGTTTCACTGATCAGTGAGAACTACACCGTGTTCATTGAAGGATGAATGAGTATGAATAGCAACAACGACGTTGGACAATATATTTATATGTATACAATGTATATATATTTACCTCCACTTCCCATACAGGGCCCCCATGCACACTTGTATCGGGATGAAGAAGACGATGACTGCAAATGCAAAGAGTGAAGGTATTCCAAAGAGGCGATATATCATCAGCCCGCTCACGATCAAGAAGATAGGGAATATCCATACGTGGTGAAGAACCTCTGTCGCCTTAAAGATAAACAGAACAAAGACACAGAGTTCAATATTACTGCAACTTCAGTACGGTACTGACAACGCTTAATGTTATTCCACAGTTTGGTGACTTAAAACAAGTTCATAAACTCCTCATTAAGTCCAAACTTACTTAACGGCAAAGAGAAAACTGAGGAGCCTTATGTAACCTTTCAACCAGGCGCATGGGCGTGATTAAAGCGTTTTACATTACTACCCAGGTCATTGGGACAATTGGGAGATAAACCTACTGTGTTTTCGTTTTACCAGTGGTGTATCGTGGACAGTGAATTTAAATCACTCGGAAACGAGCAAAATTAAATGTCATGGTAGAATGTACAATCCACAACAGTTTCACAGTTTCAGAGGGAGTACAACACTAGCTGCCTGTATGGTTAACTTCCACGTTGCTATCATTTTCCGACCAGGTACCCGCTTTCAGCTGCATAGACTGGAGCAATTTACCAGCAATATCACTTGACAAAGATGCCACAACTGACTATACACGCCTTCGACGTTTGATTTTGATCCCTAATGTATTTAATACTATACACAGATGAAGTAAAGCTCATAAATGATTGTGGTTCCTTTATTGCCTATTGTCAGTGTCTCAGTGCGAGGCAGGGGCGAACCCGTGAGGGCATGAAAGATTCTCTGGTCACCCATCCAAGTTCTGCTTTGGCAAATCGTTGCTTAACTTAACAAGCTCGTGACATATGTGTGTTGCGCGAAACCAGATATTCGAAATGGCATTGAAAACTCGCCCCAATGTTGAAATATGAACAAAGTAATTGACCTGTTAACACTGCCTGGAGACTATTAGATGGGTGATTGAAAATGACAATAGACAATAAACTGATCACAATCATCAATGTATGAAAGATGTTAGGGATTAAAGTCAAACGTCAATAGCGCGTATAGTTACCAAGCAATGCAACCTCTTCTCGTATGACCTAAGAAGACTGTTGATATCATTCTAGGGGATGACAATCCAGTCCTGTCACAGTGCATTTGTCAGGTCTCTTAGGTTATTCATTTTAGGTCCATTGTCCAATACAACCCCCAAGATCGCCAAACGATCTGATGACAGGACAGGGATGTTGTTCTGGACTATAGGAAGTGAGCTAAGACACTACTAGTGTGTTTTCCCTGCTGAAAAATGTGCTAGATGTTTTCCTGGTAATAACCCTGCCACGGCAAACATGCAGATCGGTCTGGCAGTGATAACGGATGCCGCCCCACACCATAAAACTCTCACCCCCACAACGATCTGTCTGTAAAAAGCAGTTATCATGGTAATGTTCACCACGTTGACGCCCTACCCGCAATCAAATATCAGAATTCCATGGAAATGCAAAAGTTGCAGTCATCAATGTCTCTCAGCCCCGGATAGGCTGCCGTGCGTCTAGTCCAGCAGTGCGACGGCGGCACCGACAGTGTCTGCTGTTTTTACTTATTTTCGACCATCAACAGTTGCAGCACTCCTGGCAGCTGGAAACGTTCGATCACGGATATGCCGGTGAACAATATGACGGCCTTAATTTGGCGTCGTCACAACGTTCGACCACGGATATGCCGGTGAACAATATGACGGTTTTAATGTGGCGTCGTCACAACATTCGACCACGGATATGACGATGAACAATATGACGATTTTGACGTGGGGTCATCACAGCGTTCGACCACGGATATGACGATGAACAATATGACGGTCTTGACGTGGCGTCGTCACAACGTTCGACCACGGATATGACATTGAACAATATGACGGTCTTGAGGTTGCGTCGTCACAACGTTCGACCACGGAGATGACGATGAACAACATGACGGCCTTGACGTGGCGTCGTCACAACGTTCGACCACGGATATGACGGTGAACAATATGACAGTCTTGAGGTTGCGTCGTCACAACGTTCGACCACGGATATGACGGTGAACAATATGACGGTCTTGACGTGGTGTCGTCACAGGTCTTGGACGGGGACGAACCCACGTCGCTCCTGTCTGTTGAAATAACCCATCGAGCCTGATGACTGTTTAGTGATGGCACCCAAACGGTTGTGCAATAACTTTGCTGAAAATGTCAATGATGTCAAGGCATGTTCATGTTCCTCAGCTTGGTATCAACTGTTCGTGTTACCTCAAACAGCAGAGCAGAGATGATAGTAGTTTTCCAAAGACAGTAATTTCTCAATGAGCACGATTTGAAAGATACGATTTTCATGGCATGCGTGAAATATGACGTGTTGAGTGTCAAGGAGTGTGCAAACCGTCATTTTGACAAATTCTTCTTTCGTTGAACGTCTTTTTTCAACTTCGATCGGTGGATTCGGCGGGGAAAAGGGATACTTAACCATAGGTTTGTTACGACAAGGTTGCTAAACCATGCTGAATCCAATGACAAACACAGTACAAAATCAGGCCAGCACTGACTTGTGATCGTTAAAATCGGAATTTTTACGGGCATAATTAGAAATCATAAACGCAGCTAAGCAGTTTTTATTTAACTTTCCATTTTTGCAGAATGTTCAAAGATGTACTCACAGTAGCAAGTTTCTCAATATCTGTTGACATCAAGTTGATGATGGTTCCACTCTTTGCTTTGGCAAATGATTTGCTGTTCAGTCTAAGCACCTGTGACAAATACATACAATTGCATTTTCGGATAATTTTCGACGGTCTTTTAAATGAATTATAATCCCTCACATGTTTGAAAGGCTTGAGAAGTAATGTCCTATAAACCAAAGAGTACAGTAGTTCTCAGAGACTCGCAAGTGTTATGCCTCCTTGAATTGCCTGGAAACACCTAAACTGGTCGCAGAGTTTGGAAACGTGTTAAGTACTGCGTACAATGAGAACTGGGAACTCTGAAGTGTAGTTTGCAACAGTGGCAGTCCACCAAGGGTGGAAGGTAACTTCAAGTTGTCATTACTTGTCGGTTTCAACATTTCCCCATGTTTACACAAATACAGATCACATCATTGGATGGGTTCTATCGACCAACTGTTAAGAATGTCAAAAACAGATTTGCCTAATGATTGCTTGCATTTCATAAAACTGCATTAAATGTAAAATACAAGATAAAGGGTTAAATTTTTACTTATAACATAATAATTATTACCTTTCTGAATATGACTCCTGCCATTGCTGTTCGCAACCTCATTCCCATCATAGCCATGCTGTGAAAATAATGGGGGTTACAGAACACCTGTGCCATAGCAGACACACTCAGACACACACCGTATAGGTAAGCTTCAGTGGCCTGCATATCCGAACCAGGTGAGAAGTAGCGAAGTAGTCGGCCAACTAAAATTGGTTGGATAAATGATATTCCTGTCTGAAATTAAATAACCACAATTTGGAATAATAAGAGTTTGGGTTTCAACATTCATACGTACGTGTACATCAGTATTAATGGACGAGAAAATTACAATCTAACTAAAACCAGGGAGATATTCAGTGAAAGTTTAGGAAATAATGTTGGAACCAAAACTTTGGCCAATTGAAACATAACCAATCAGCAATCAGTTTGCCTTCATTGAAGAATATCTATTTGTTTTAAGAAATTCATATTTAAATGGTTTGGACGCGGTCGAGTTAACATGCTCTACATTTGTATTTTCATACTTCACTCGTCAATGCGTGCAAATGTGTGGCGTAGGGGTTAGTGTATGAGTTCTTTGTCTCCGACTCTATTAGGGTGCCATTAGTCTTTATCTCTGCTAATGTGGATGAAACCCCTTGTGGCTTTCAGGAAGGGACGTGGTGTCATATAGAAGAATATGGCCCCAGTAACCCAATGCTTGTGGTACAAGGCGACTAAAATGGAGATCCTTTGCTTTCATTTTGCTCTCTACAGAACTGTTATGACCCCCTTCTCTCTGGCTGCACCTTGCACACTGTGCTTAACGGTTGAAATATTGCCCTTGCAACCATTTCAACTAAACGTAACTATTGTGGATCAATATAGCCAAAGTAATCTGTATAATGATAAAGTATTAATAATGTACATTTATGGTGTGCCAAATCAATACACTAATGCATGCTTCATGGCCCTAAACATTACAAGGGGATACAGAAGTTATATTAGGGCTATCATGTATATTGTCGACGATATAAACAGATGAGTTTAAAGTTGAGGTTTTAAAATATCCAGGCTGCTTGAGGTTTTTATGTGAAGGGCAGGTAATTCAATGCGATTTAAATCTGTACTTTGGGAGTGCCAGAAAACATCTGAGATGGCCTTCAGGGACCT
Source organism: Diodora aspera (assembly GCA_031471655.1). NCBI lineage: Eukaryota > Metazoa > Mollusca > Gastropoda > Lepetellida > Fissurellidae > Diodora > Diodora aspera. The sequence continues at coordinate 7,727 of JAUELE010146080.1, forward strand.
GGGATGTTATGAGCTCCGAAAAATAGGACGGACCTTCATTGTGCAGACATGTGTATGCACTGACGAGCAGTTTGAAGTGAATTATGGCACCAGCTGAAAACCAGTGCAATTCTCTTAGCGCAGGTGTTATGTGTGAGAAGTTAGAAAAACTTAAAAAAGTCTAGCTTAACAATTCATGCCAACACTAGAATCGAAATGACCGGACTATTACACGCACGGATATGAAGAGGAGAATCGCTGGTGGCATTATACCCCATTTGAAGCTTCGAAACATTGCTCGGTACAAACTGGCTTCGTTGGCACCTCTTGTGTTGACTTCCTCAAACCAGCGTCTAAACAATTATAAAATACACTGATAGATTTATGTACATGCACCGACATGATATGATATGTATATTGTTGTTTTGGTTGTCCATGAGTCTCACGAGAGTTCTAAGCAAATGGACGCCACATAGCACTAAATTATATTAATATAAATATTGTTTTTGACATCTTTCATCCTCGAAATCCAGGGCACAACGACTCGGCCAACGTCCGTCAATGCCCTGGAATCACTCATATTCACGACGACCATGTGGAGCGCTTCTCCTAACACTCTACGAAGTAAAGACGTTATGTGTTTAAATGTTTCAAGTTACTTCTCGACATTTCATTGGTTGTTTATATTTAGCAGACCGGACTTTCCATACACACAAAACGATCAAGGTGAATAGGAGTACATCCAGGGTATATGACCGACGTTGGCACAGTCGTTATGCTCTGGATTTCGAAGATGGAAATCTTTATGTATGTGATGTAGCGTACGTGGACCAGATACCTTCCATATAACTGAAATATAAGTAACATTTACACGGGCTTTGTAAGATACCGTTTGACATATGCAGTAAAAAGTCCAAGCGTAATAATACTTTGGTGCAATATTCCACTCTTTGTAGAGCGGAGATCATTTCCTGTATCACATTACACAAAAAAAGAAGAATGGAAACCTTGAGAGCTGAGATTCCACAAGACGAGCCTCGTTATTTGTCGGGACACGATACAGATCACCCGGTTCAAGTCTTCTTTTGTAGCCAGTTCGGAAAAGTGGATTGAGCCACCTTTAAAAGAATAAAATAGTAATAAGCATGATAGTCGGCTTTAATTAAGTGCCCACCGAAATGTGTCCCCTCTTTGAATGAAACAGCGATACTGCAATCAACGACACTGTGAGGTATTCATTGGATTGGTCCTGGAAATTCCGGTCAACGTGTGAAATTGTGAATGCAAATCCTTTCAGGAATACACTATTTGCTGCAATTCATCACGCAATCTTTTAGGATCTTTTCAAGTTTCAATTAATAATATTCTACAAATTATACAAACATTTCTGCCCCTTTCAAAGCGTGAGGATGAGTTATTATAGTTTGTTTTAGGGTCTGGCACATCTCTCTATCACTGAGAAGCATCGTCAATAAAGAGGTGAACGGGACGTTACAACATGGCCTCTCATGTGTTATCAAGACACCTTAGACACGTGCAACTGTTCAATGTTATATAAATCAGGTCAAAACTCCTACAGAAATATTTAAAGACACGGAGGTATTATTCAGTTACACGTACAGGGGGAAAGATCAGACTTTCCAGTCACCAGGGACAGATATATAATTTTGGAGGGGGTCGTAAATATATTGAGTGATGTTGGCGGAATGCAAAAGGTCATTAAACTAGTTCAAGCTTGCATAACAACACACGCACGCACTCACTCACACACTCACGTTACACACGGGCATTAACAGATTAACAAATATGATTCTTACACACCAAATACATGTACACTTTCGAGGACTACGTATTGCAGTATTTCGTACTTCTTAAGCATTTTTAAACTGCATGGTCGAGTGGCCAGGACACACGATATAATATATGCTGTATATACAGTTTCAGCACAAAACTAACATGTTTGGAGATTTCCAGTTCACAAGGCTCAGGGAAATTACTGTATATTGGATTCGGGTTTCACAGACGCAGTAGCCTGCTCCCGTAAATACATGTACGTACTTAAAATGCAAGCAAAGGCGACGAAGTTTAGAGGTAAACTGAAACGATACAAACATAAATTCAATTCTTTTGCACCCCATTTATTTCACCGTTCATGTTAAATTTTAACATGTTAACTAAAGAGTGTAATGTAATTCACATCTTGAAAAAGCAGCCTCATCCTAATTGAACGCCGCTTGCCTATTCAACACATGTTTTTTTATTCGGATGCCTCTCAAAGTCTTTGTATCGTTTCTTTTAGAGCTGAGTATAGTTATAATATCGAGGCATTGCCTTGAAAATGCAGCATGCAGTACTATTTCTGTTTCATGTGTCGTATATGAGCTTTCCAGCATTCCTGACATAGGACACAATCAGCTAGCTTACTGCAAAAGGAAAGCCGGCATCGCCATGGGGAGCTAAGTGATTTGCTGATGTGAAACCTGCGATCGACAGAACTAAAGAAACAAATGTGTTGCCATAGTCAGACAGAACACGAGATCGTAACTTCCTTTACAAGACTGTACAGAAGTGAAGAGCTTTACCGAAGAGATTCGAACTCGAGAAGGTTAGGTTCGTGAACAGATGGTAAACCGAGAGAGATATCTCACCGCCCAAAGCCTGTTAATGTGTACCGTCAACATTTAGGTTGGTTTGTTGATCTCCCAACCACGCAATAGATTATCGCAGTATTGGAACACCTATATGTAGGTTATGACGGATGCAGGCACATGAATGTAAATAGGAAAGACCTATGTTAATACCAGTGTTGAATTACACTTCTACGTACCAGAATGTAGCCTTAGAGAACAATGACGCATCGTCATATGGGCAAGTGGCTTTGCTTGCGTCCATCATGTTTACCCGCACAGAACGTCCCACTGTCTGCAGTTATCTCGATGAATGGACAGTGTACATGTAATTGGTACACTATACCGGACTGCGTGTAACAAATGCGCATTGTCTGGCAGTTGAAACCAGTTCCGGGTCGTATCAAACCTTAGATATAGTAAGGGGCAGGACCGGTTTTAAGCGGGTTGGACAGATTGATCCCAATCGGGCTCCGCACTAAGGTACTCTTTCCTCTTTCTTACTGCGGGTCTGTCCCTTTCCTTCTAATAATCTCCACTGGTGATGCAATCTTTCCTCCTGTACTCAACTTGCGAAAGTTAGCATATGGCTGAAAGACTGCGACTTTACTCCAACCAGCCTTAAACTGGGCCCCGCTAAAGTAGCCTTCAATTGGGCCTAGTGGTACCTAAAACAGGCCCTGTTGAGGGGGAAGGGTGAGGACACAAAGTCACGTCGCAACATATGATAACAAAACATTACGGAATATTTACTTTTATGGATATTACTTGCACGTTTTGGAATGCCATGCTTCCATGCAATCCTACCAACCATCTCATGTTGGAACAATATGGGATAAATATGGCGCCTAGTAGGAACACATATGTCGCGTAGTATAATATCAGTAAGGTCTGAAGAAAATAGGGGGCACAGCCCTCTCCCACCCACTGTGTTCAGACCGTGGTGATGTGACTGAAAGATTGCCGAAAAGCACGTGAAACCACAAATCACTCACTTATTTGTCTTCAGGTCTTTGCGGTTTTCAATCTCGCTGACGTTTTCGAATTCCATCAGGGATCCCCAGATCGAAAAAATACGTGTCGCATGGGCATTGTGTGGAACCCTTCGAAAATGATATATATTTGCGGTACGCACGCTACTGAGAAACCAGTGTACCGCTGACGATGGTAATTTATTCGTCGAGATAATGTGACTTAATGTGCGTGCACAGGTGGTACTTCCGAGCGATATAGATACTACATGTCAGTGTATGACCTAGATACAGTTCGGTATTTATGTTGTTTACAGTGATATTCACAAGCACATCTGAACGAGCGAGATTGAAGTCAGTTACCTGCATGTAGTTGGAGCTCTCGTAAAAATGAAAATACTAACTGGGGGTATTGTACAGCCACAACTTATTCGACTGCCTCGTCCAAATCCAACCCCTTTGCAGCAGATGACAACAGGAAATTTTAAAGAGGAGCCGGAACACATTGTTAGTGTATCAGTTAACCCTCTGACACTCCAGTGGTCACACGTGACGTCATTAGGTAGATCATATAATTCAGATTCGGTCATTAAAGTCTAGAGTTTCCCCCTTTTTTTCCCCCCAGAGTTATATGTAGAAAATAAGTTGTACTTTTTAATTGATAGATTAAAGTTGGATACGTGTTCCTTAGCGGGGCATATATGTTTGCGATTCATCGCAGCCTGCGTAAAACATTACTCGTCGCGGCATGGAGATTACTAGATAGCTGGATACAAATAGTGACACGTCACGGGTTATGCTGAATGCAAACCGGATGTTTCGAAACTCTTGCAAACGATCGAGAAAAGTGTTGAGAGCATCGGTAAATTATTGACGTTGTTGCAGATTATCCACAGTCACTTGTTGTATGCATGACAGGCTGTTCAATATATTTACATCGACATAGTTTACAATAACCGATATAAAGTAGAACGAAGTGATGTACACAACAAGATTGTTCAGACAGTTTGCAAACGCTTTTAAATATTAAAACACAGGGGAGTGATTTCATATTTTATTTGTATTAGAGAGTAGGCAAAAGCATTAAACATGCTATATGTTTTATGCATCAATCGTGGTATGTATATATATTTATGTATATTTATCGGTCCCAAAGTTATTTTGCGAAAACCAAACACTAAATTGGACAATGTACCCAACTTTAACATCATGCATATATACGAGATTATACGAGGACGTAACGGAACGTTTTAATTATTATCAAGACGTAATTAGGAGAGAAACTTGCTTCCTTGTCCTTAGGACTTGTCTACATAGTCACCATCCAGAGTGACACATTTCTCCCACCGTTTCTTGACCTTGCACAGACTGCCTGAATAGAAGTCCACTGATTTCTTTGAAAACCAACCCTCCACCTCTTGAATGAACTCATTCTTGTCGTCAAAACGACGTCCACGAAGTGGATTTTTCATCTCTGGGAATAAGAAGAAGTCACTGGGTGCTAGATTAGGTGAATAGGCCGAGTGCGGTAAAATATCGAAGCCACAGCGCCTTGTCTCCACAGCAGCTGCTTGAAAAGTGTAAGCATTGTCAGCTAACAGGCGTACTTCTTTGGTGAGCATATCGCGACATGTGCAGTTGGTCCTGAATGATGTTTTATGCACTGCCATAACTCAAATGTGTCTCATGCATTATCATATGTATGGTTACGCGTCGATCTTCCTGGACCAGCGCCACTACTTTCTTCACAGTGTCCATATCATCAGTGAGTGATGAGCGTCCACTTCTTGGGCGTCTACTTCATCTGCGAGGGACATATGACCAGTTTGGAAACTCCTTTTTCCATCTCACAACAGTGTCATAAGATGGGCTATCCTCACCATATACAGATTTCATGTGATCGTGAATTTGTCGGGCAAATGCAAAAACTTAGTTACACTGCGCGCCTCAATCGTCTCCATGCCAGGGGGTCACAGTGGTTTCGTCACAATAATAGCACATGTACGGTGAGCTAAATGTAGTAACGTAAACAGCCGCTTGCCGTCCGATGAAATGTCGCCCTCGTCATTGGCTGCGGACATGCTGAGCGAATTCCGGATTCGAAGTCTGGGTTTGCCGGTCATCGATGATAAAAGAAAAAACTATTTACAGACATAACCTCTTATTAAACACGGATACAAATTAGGAGTAAATAAAGGGAAACTCATATTTTCACAGGTAAGCTCGGCAAATAATTGATAGGTGAGTATAAATATCGCACTATTGAATGTTATTGTCACAATTGGGAACTTCCGGATCGGCGAGTGTCTGATCTTGTTGCCTGTGCCGTAATAAAGATTATGTAGTGGTGTACATGTTTATTATTTTTGTATTGGGCTGGAGAATATAGAATTAGTCTTATGTAACCCGCTCTGTAAATCCGACATACAGCCCTGAAAGTTGGTATGTAAGCAGGTAATTAAGTAGGCTGTTTCGTTTAGACCCGCATCGAGGTCAAACAAGTTCTTATTTGCGATATGAAACATGTGCGTAAACATGTGAACATGAACTCTTTCTTCTCATTATCCAGCATTAATCATCTCTAACAAAGGCAAATATTTCTAGCCTCAATGTGCTCTCTTTCATATACTAGTAAGTAAAGGTTCCAACACATACACACACACACACAAAACACCAAAAAAAGTCCAACAAGATCCTACTCCAAAACTAACTCATCTTCAACGAGCTGTGATCTAAGACACTCTCAAAAGAT